>VXBP01006366.1:0-209133 GCA_013400115.1 Rhinopomastus cyanomelas | reverse complement strand
TCCTCATCCTCTTTCTGTTTGAAGATACCCTTTGGCTTTCCTGGCAAGGAAAGGGTAATCTCCATCAGCATAAGGCTGTAAGACCGAGACCTTGCTCTCCTTGACTCACGTGCTGTGTGTAGCATCAGTTCCACCAGCAGAGAGCTTGACTTCGTTTCATCACCTAATATCCAGCAGACAAGCAGTTCCCTGAAGCAGGCTCCTGCAGACCGCATTACAATTACTTGCTCTGAAGATTAACTACTTGAATGAGCTACTGAAGTGGAAAGATTCCACTACAGAAGAGAAAACAAGTTCTACAAACTTAAAACGAGTCCCATCCCTTGAATCAAAACCTTCTGCAGAGTTAAAAACTTTCAGTTTAGGAACTCTTTATTTCTTTTTCCCTAGTGAAGAAGAGGGAGGAGGATGTTTCCACAGATGTTTTGGCTTTTTAATACTTATGTCTGTCTTCAACTTTCCTGTTCATTGCTGTCCGCAGCTTTCTCCCCCAACCTCAGCAAGATTTTCACACTCATTGTCTCAGAATCCTTCACATTCCCCCTGTTTTTGCAATATCTTGTGTAACCCCCCCAAAGAACCAGCCATTTCAGTCACACCAGGGAGAGGAGAGAAGATGATTCACACTCCTGGATTAACACCACCACCCCCTTGAACGCAAGGTGATGAGTTTCAGTCACTTAGTTCAATTCCTCAGCCGTTTTTGTGGAAATGCTAGAAGCCAGCACAGCATGGGAGCGATATAACGTGTACCCCCACCAGCATAAGTGATAGCTCAGCTCTAGATTTGGCCAACAGATGATTTGCTGGTGGAACCTAATACCTCCAGTCCAATTTAATGCCGTGAGAGGCTCGAGGCTGAAAGGAGCCACAGAAGCAACATGTAAAATGGCCGTTTAATACAGTGTTTGATAGCCACACATGGCTACCCTGGCAGGCAAAGCCGAGTGCAAAGAAAAACAATAACTTTATGGACTGGAGACATTTTGCAAGGTTTTTACTGCCTAAATAAAGAAAAATCAGGATGCAGGCCAGAGTAAAGAAGTAGGAAGCCTGGAAGAGATGCACAAATGATTTGGATCAAGTATGAAATTCAGCTTAATTCAGAACTGGTGCTTTTAAAGAGACCTTAGTGTTTGCTGATGAAGGTTTGACCTTTTGCACTCGGTCTAACCTGCAATCTTCTTGTTATCTCTGACTGTTTCCCTTCATCCCCATATCCTGCAATGATTTCTAGATTTCTTTTCAAGGGTAACTGTGAATCTGCAGGGCTCCAGAATAGTTAACTCCCAGCCTCTTCAGAACATAACTCAGTGTCACTCTCCTTGAGTGGAATTATCCAAGTGACGAGTTGGTGAGTTCTCTGTTACTGGCTTTTTTGAACGGCTTCATTTAGGGTCTGGTTAGTGTTTCACAGAATCACAGAACATTAGGGATCGGAAGGGACCTTGAAAGATCATCTAGTCCAACCTCCCTGCCACAGGAGGCTCACCTGCCACCTTTAATTTTCAGATTCAGAAGTTGTTTGGGGTTTTTTACTTCCCTGGAGTAAAATGAGTCCAGGAAAACTCTCCTATTCCTCCTGCTCATAGTCAGGTGCTCGAGGAACTCAGAGTCCATGGCGCTCTGTGAATGACATCCTTGTACACCAGGAGACCTTGGGCTGCCTGCCATCCCCTCATTAGTGATTGTGGGGGTTAATCCTTTCACCTAAAGATGCTGAGAATTCAAGAGATGACCAAGCACTTGAATCTGTAAGTGAACAAAGAAATATTGGTTGCTTCCTGAACCTTCTGAATCAAACTGCAGGGGTTCATTTTGTGAACTGAACCCTGCAAGATTCACACAGCTGTAGAGAGAAATCTAACACCCAGTCCAAGTGAAACAATTCCAGGATCCAGCAAAGAATTCCTAAACCACACAGGGTGAAAAACCTGCTTTGTGAAGGTCTTGCTATTTATGTGATGCATCCAACCATTGTCTGTGTCCTTGATACCAGCAAGTGACTGTTCCTTAACTTCAGGACAAATCAAAAGCTACAGTGAGGTTTCCTTCAGGCATCCTGTCCTTGAAGTCTATAGGGGATGGAATTCTGCTCAAGTGAATGAGGGTCTCATGTTATGACCTTCAGTGACTTTCACTGACATTTTAATGAAACATTTACAGATGCTCAATTAAAATTAGTGGAACTATGACCTGCATCACTGTTCATCTGCTCAAGATTCTGCTTCCTTCATGAGGAGTGTGGCCTGGAGGTGCTGTAGATGGACTAAATGTAGATTATTGAATTAGTGATGCAAGGGAAAACAGAAAAAGAGAATCTAGCTGGGTTGCAGGAAGTCAGACACTTAATTGATGCATTTGAAGAATGTTTTTTATACATAGTCTCTGCGAGGAGGAAGCCGAAAATGCAGGTTTCATTTCAGGAGGGCAAATGAATGTACAAAAATGTCTATTTTTGTCAAAAATGATGTAAAATCTTTAGAGATTAAGCCCTTTGCCTCCCTGTATTTATTTAGTGGAGAGATTGCAGCTGAGAGAATGGCTCCTAATATTGAACTATAGATAGAAAATAGTGACTTCTATTTTTTAATAGACACAGCTGGAGGTTGGACTCGATGACCCCTGGAGGTCCCTTCCAACCCCTAATGATCTGTATATCTGTGTGTATATTATTGCCTTTCCCAGCTTGAAACTGGTATCCTTAACACATGGTCAATAAATGAGTGATAATGTGTTCCTGTTGTATGTTACAGCTTTCTCTCAAGCATTGAGTTTGAAAGAGTTAAATTGAATATAAAATAAATGATGGCTCATCAGGAAAGCCCTGTTTTGTAGTAGGGTTCTGATGTGGGGAGCGCTGCGTGTCTTCCATTATCATAGAATCAGAGTGGGGTTGGCAGGGACCTCTGGAGATCATCTAGTCCAACCCCCCTGCTAGAGCACCATCACCTAGAGAAGATCTCACAGGAACAGTCTGGGTGGGTTTTAAATATCTCCAGAACAGCAGACTCCACATCCTCTCTGGGCAGCCTAGGTCAGGGCACTGTTACTCTCACAAACAGGAAAAAGTTTTTCCCTCGTTAGCTCTCTTCATTTTTTAAAAAGCATCTCTCCTGCTGACAGGGAATCCAGAATCACTGGGGAATTTGTTCTAAAGGCTGTTTTATTTCTAGTTGTAATTTGTCTAACTGTGGTTTCCAGGTTTTTGATCTCATCAAACTTTTACTATGAAGAAGTGTCCTTTATTATAGAATGGAATCATAGAATCATTAGGGAGTGGAAGGGACCTAGTCCAATCCTAGTCATCTAGTCCAATCCCCCTGTCAGAGCAGGATCACCCAGACCAAGTCATACAATCTGTCTGGGTTAGAAGGTACCACGGGATCTGGCTTAGAAGGGACACACCATCCTATAAGTGTATGTGAAACCCAGCAGAGGTAGAATCCCTAGTGCAGTGGGTATTTACCCCACTTAGTCATCATGGAATCACAGAACTTTAGGGACTGGAAGAGACCTTGAAAGATCATCCAGTCCAATCCCCCCACCACAGCAGGCTCACCTAGACCAAGTCACACAGGAGCACATCCAGGTGGCTTTTAAACCTCTCCAGAGAAGGAGGCTGCACACCCTCCCTGGGCAGCCTCTTCCAGTCTTCTCAAAGTTCTCATACTTTGTCAAATCTTTGTTTGCTTTACTGAGGAGCATCTTCAGGGTGGGCGCCGTTGCTAACAAATTTCCAACCATCTTGGTGTGAATAAATTTCTGTATTTGTCCCCATGTTCTAAGAAAATAAATGCGAGATGGACTGCGCAGCTCCTCCAGACCCAGAGCAGACATGGAAAAGATATAAATGTGTCAGTAGTACAGGAGGGAAAATACATAAATGCACATGGTGACTCTTAAGTCTTGGGCTCAGTGTGATACTAATTCATTTTGGTGACGTTTGGAAAACTTCTCCCAACATCAATAACAAGTTTATAGTGGGGGGTCATTCTGACAGACACAGTGTTGAAATAAAAACTTTAAAGAATGTCCATCAGATTTTACAGGTGCACAGAACATGCATTTGCTGTTGATTGATGATCTTTTTGTTCAAGGTTGACATAATGTTGAATGGAATGTTTTGTTTATATATGGTGGTCTAGTTTATTGACCGGTACCAAAATGTATGACCAGTCTGGGACTTCGTATAGCGTCTCATTTTTTTCCTTTCTTCTAATTTTTTTCCCCCTGGAAATTTTTTTCTATATTTATCTTTTCTTCTGATCATAAGCAGATGGATGCTTTTTGATTGTTTCAGACATATTTTCTTGTACTCATTTTTCCTTTATAAATGATTCACTTGAACTGAAAATTTAATATGAATTTGAAGCAAATTTAAAAAAGGATTCTGAGGTCAACCTTCTGGGCAGATGTTGCAGACCTTAGGTTTCCTGCAGGTTTTTTACAGAATTTTTTACAATTACAGTTGGTGTGAAATTGGAGTAGATTTGTCTTGTTTGGAAGATGATTTCTGTTGAATTTCACTTTAAAAATCTAAAAAATCTGAATATTTCTGCATCTAATGATTGGAGGTGGAAGAACTGGAAAGGTGGTGCCACTGTTTAATACAGGAATTTATTTGTGTCTGTCCTAAGATCAGAGAGAAGAGATGTCTTCCCTTCCAGATCAGAATATTGCAGTTTCAGCAGCTGTTTATCTGAACACTGAATTTATTCTAGAATTATGAAGATCTGTGCACTCAAAATAGTTCTTGAACTCCTTGTAAAACTTAAACTTCTATCTTAACAACAATGTGAAAGTTCCTCTTAGTTGTAAAAGGTGTGAAATGAGAACCTTCTTAGTTCTACAGTCAACTTTATCAGCAACTTGGGGTTTTTCAGCCTGGAAGAGGCTCTGAGTGACCTTCTAGCAGCTTTCCAGTCTCTGAAGGGGGTTACAAGAAAGCTGGAGTAGGGCTCTTGACATAGATGGTGGTGAGGGGACAAGAGGAAATGGTTATGGATTTGAAAAGGGGAGATTTAGGTTGGACATTAGGAAGAAATTCTTTTCTGTGGTAGTGGTGAGATGCTGGAACAGGTTGCCCAAGGCAGTTGTGGTTGCCCCATCCCTGGCAATGTTCAAGGCCAGGTAGGATGGGTCCCCGAGTAACCTGATGTGTTGAAGATGTCCCTGGCTGTGTAGAGGTGTTGGAGCTAGATATTTCTTAAGGTCCCTTCCAACCTTGGCCATTCTATGATTCTAAAGATGAAGTATCTGACTACCTTTTAGCCAAAACTGATGTGGACTCCAAAAGATCCTTTCCAAAAGCTGGAACCAAACTAGCAAAAGGATCCTAATTCCAACTTTGTCCTTAAAGGTCAGGGTGTGGTCTTGTCCTCTTTGAGAATGTACATTTGTATTTGTGTTCACTAATTTATTTTCCTAAGACAATCTCACAAAACCCAGTGTTTATTCAGGAAAAATATGAGTGCTGTCAGTGTGTTTGAGATATTAAGTAGTTTGTTGGTCTCCTTTCATCTTCTTGTTTCAAAATACGGGGGTCTGTATATCTGTAATCACAGCAGACTTGTCTTGATGGAATTGCATAGGACAGGAGAGGAGATGTTTCTTAAAAACATCTTTGCTTCTATTGATTTTGCCAGCAAAAATTGGAGTACAGAACTGTTCTGCCTTGATCATGGCAGTGTATGGATTGAGGTGTCATGAAAGCTAACAGAGAAAAGATCTGCCTGTAGGTAGGCTTCACACAGGGCAGTGTGTCAGTGAGTCCAAAAACACAGGCTCAAGTTCTCATCGTATTTTTCACGTAGACAGAATATTTTATACATTTTCTGTTTTTCACCAGACCTGAGGAAAAACAAAGTTCAGGAAGTTAATAGCACCCAAATGGATTGGGTACTCTTGGCTCATGGACCAAGAAAGCCCTTGTAAAAGGACTGTGTGGTCTTCGTTTGAGACCTTTCATCCTCTGACTGTGTTTGACTTGTGAAAAGTCTTAGGAAAGACCATGTCTCTCCAACTGTCTCACTTTATATCCTCTGTCAATGGGGAGAGAATTTCCTTTGTCAGCCTGAGTAACAATTTCTGTCTGATGTTTATGATGTAGGCTCCTGTATTTGAAAGGTCTGGTATCACCACCACTCTCAGAGCCTGCACAGATGTATTCAGTGACAGTTCCATGTGTGCCCCATTCAGGTGTTAAGCCACCGACACCTAACCAAACCTGCCCAAGAGTTGTTCTTGCTAATTGGGAACCACGTGAAAGAATTCAGCTAAATTACGACTGCTCTATACACCTGATTTTAATTCAGAAGGCAGTGGATTCAGGTAGATATTGAGGCCTCTCTGTGCTGGGAAGCAGAACCATACATCAGGTGTAGATGTGTCAGAGCCGGCTGGAAAACTCTATGTCATGCAGTTCAGAGCAGACCTGGTAAATCTATTCATCATGGGCTGCAGACCACCACTGTGTTTGCAGCGCAAAAAGCTCGCCTTTCTTTTCTGGATAATAAATGATCACAGAACTGGAAATGAGTCAGACCTTTCAGAGCTGCCAAAGACAAACTATCTTTGATTCCAGCCTCTTGATTCACCTGTACATATTCCATGTATTACTCAGGTGCTAAGCAGAAGTGCTTTTTGTCTTCGAGGCTGAATGGCCCTTTAGTTTAAATTAGGGACGTTCGCTGGTCTTCCTTGAGAAAGTAAAATAAATTTGCTAGTGGTTACTAGTTGTAAAAAGCTGTTAAAATACACAAGTTCTGCCTCATTTCCAGTGAAACGCTGTGACTTAAGAACACTCGTTTATTGTTACACAGTGTGCTGCCAGACAGTCCAGGTAGAAGAAACCTGATTCTCTCTCTTATTGCTTTAAGCATTTCATTATCACTTGTGGGCTGTTTCAAAAGACAAGGAAAATATAAAACTCCTTGGAGTGAAGCAGTAACTCGCAGCTGAGATTTTTTTTTTTGGTGAGTTGTTGGGCTTTTGGGCGACAAATTGACTGCGCGTGACCTCTGACTCGAGGGGACCTGGTGGTTTTCTATTACTGAGGAAATAAGTTTCCAACATGACAGTGCTACTGGAGGTGAGATGCGTAAAAAGAAGTTGTTATGTAATGAAACCTGAAGAGACACCCATGAAACGTTAAAAGCTTGAACAGCCAAGTCAGCCTGTGTCAACGGTAGCGCTGAGAACATCTATCATAGCAGGAGCTGTGCCCAGCCTGTGGTACCCTGCCTGCAAGCTGGGTATGTGGGCAGCTTGCTGGAGAGGAGCACTTCTGCACTGACCTGCTCCAGTGATACGAAGTGTTAAATGTGTTTGTGGGGAAGCTCTGTGTTTGCTCTATCTGGACAGCAAACTGTTATTGATTGATTCCTGCCTTGGCTTTCCCAAGGTATTGTCAGGGATTTCTTGGGAACGCTCGTACTAATTGTGTATCTGCAAATTTTACCCCTCGTGCTTTTTGAGACTTCAAATCTTAGGTGTAACCAAGGAAATGACAACTATTTATTCATATTTAAATGCAGTGAAATAACTTCTTCCATGTTTATTGTTAGGGGGTTCTGGTCATATTGAACCAGCCCATAGAAAAGTTCCTTCTTTATTGTATTTTCTTGGTATTCCTGCCTGTCATCTCCTGAAGTGATGATGCTTCCATTTCCCAGGCTGCAGTTGCTTTTAAGAAGGAGTAAAAAGCCTCGTGGCCGGACATCTGCCACGTTACTAGACTGCTGATTCTGACTTAAAGCTCTTAACACTGGTCTTTGATCACATTGTTTGTTAAAGAGAGAACTTACAGAAGGCAAAGGCACTGGAATTAGGATCACAGCCCTTTGTTAAAATTAACGCAGGTTAATTCTGGATTTATCCTAGCTGAAAAAAGTCTTTTTGCATTTACAGCTTTCCCCAGGTCTCTGTGTTAGTGGTTTATATAATTATCAGCTTGTTAACAAGCTGTTAGGGTTTGCTTTCCCCATTTTTTTAAAAAATGATGGGATAGAAGGTGTTTTTAAATTCTCCTGTCAGAAATCCTTCCCTTTCCAACATCCTGCTTTAAAGTGTTTGGATGCTGCAGCACTTCCTCCCACAATTTCTCTTTTGGAATCTACTTAAAATTTTTCACCATACTAACAGCATAAACAGAAACTTATTAATTTTACTTCACAGGATCCCTCTGAGACAGAGAAATACCAGATTAATTACACAGCCAAGGAACTATAACATCAGATAGGTTGAGTGACATGCACAGGTCACACAGGAAGCCTGCGGTTGGGCTGAGGATTGAAACAAGGTCTCTAGAGTCTCGGTCTTGTTGCATCTTTTGTTTATGACTATACATGAAACTATTAGTTAATTAAATTCTCATTTAGTGATTATGATAGTCTGGGGTTCTCTTAAAGTAAATAAAACTTTCTACAAACCTTTAGCGAAATCCCTAAGCTTCACTGAATATGAAATCCAGATGAGAGCTTTTTCTGCAAGAATTTGTTTCTTTAATTCTTTTAAGAAATTTGAAATTTATTTTAAAATGGACTTTAAATTTTACTTTATTTGTTTGTCCTTGTGTTTATAAACCGTGAAAAAAGGTGAAAAAAGAAACTGCAGTATCTTCAACCTTACAGAACTCAGGACCAGCTGGAAATCTCACAGGAAATGCTTGCCTCGCGGTGTTTTCACCCGTGAGACTTTACAGACAGCTACACGAGGGAAGAGGTGAAATTCCCATCCTGTGAAGCTTGGGGAATGGAAGGGTCTGTTTCTATCTCAAAGAATCTCAATACAGTTTGGATGCCCAGCCCTGCCACAACCACTCTACCTTAACGAGAGTGAGGAAAGCAGATGACCAGCACTGCAGAACCCCATAACCAAATTTCTCTACCCACCACAGATAGGTTTTACTTAACCTTCTCCACTGCTTCAGCCACCACAGATAGGTTTTACTTAACCTTCTCCACTGCTTCAGCCACTTTATGAAGCAGTTTTACAGTTTTCATGCTGTTTTCAGCTTTTACATGGGTGATTAGAGCTGACATGTTTTGAGCTTGGTTGAGCTGCCACCACTCATTCAAGAAGCTTGCCTCAAATCTACGCGTGCTCACACTGTGCATCTCAGGGAGCTCTGAAGGTCTGTGCAAAGAAATACAAGTGCAGACAACTCCATTTCTAGGTGTGGTATAAAATCTAGGAAGACATAGCTCAGAAGGTACAGTTCTCATTTGCTTTATTATCATTTATCCTGTAGCTCAGTCTCTCCTGTTTCTTTTGTCACCAATCAGATCCAATTCCGCTAACAGAGAAGAAGAATGTTTTCATCTCTTCCACTTATTTCTAGCTATTGTACTTTTTCCAGTCTTGAAAAATCTCTCCATAATCTGTATTTTCTGAAGTATTTCACAAAACGCAGTAAGGGTGAAGGATAAGTCAGTGCTGAACTCTTCATCCTCCAGCTTTAGGAAATAAAGTAACGTCTGGAATGTTGTGTTCTTGTTTGATATCAAATGTCTTGTGAAGAAGATGGAAACGCATTTCCCACCCCCACGTCTGTGAAACTATTAAATATCTCATTTCTCTAGATGAAACAAATCGTTAGATCCAAAGTAACTCTTGAATTTCAATTATTATTCATAATTGGAGATTTCTCTTCATAATTTGATTTAAAGCTGCTTTACCAATTTGAAGTTTCAGTCTGCTGCAAGCGTTGGCACGTTGGCATATTGCTCAAGGTCTGCACTTCATAAAATCTAGGTCAAAAGCTGTTGCATTCTAGGAAGAGGCTTGTAAATATTTTTGCAACCCCTTTTTTTTTAGAAATTACTTTGGTCGATCGTGCCCTCTGATGTTTGCTTTCCAGCTTTGAATACTCCAGCCAACATGTTTACTTGTGAGACTGAAAGCACAGAGCGCCGACTGCCTACAGACCCGGAATCCTGAATGCTGGTTGGAAGCAGTTTGCCTGAGCACTGAGTTTCGTGCACAAGTAAAAAGCTTGAGGAAAAAGCCTCACCAAGTAGTGCATATTTGCCACCAAAGCTTTTAAGCTGCAGTTAATCACACTGAACTCACCATTCACTCGTACCTGTGCTCAGTGCTGCAGCTCTGTAAGAGTTTGTTCAGTGCAGGAAGCTCATTCAGTTCTAAGCTGCGTGGTTGCAACTTGTGGAGAGGAGGCCAACCATGGAAGGGATGTGCAACAAAAAGAAAGAGATGCTCTTCACTAGCAAAAAATGCATAATGCAGCTCACGTGGCCATGGCACCCACACATGGTCAAGAACTTCCTCTGTAGATATAATAAACACTCTTTTAGTAAACACATTAAAATCCTGATGGAAAGAAACCTTTTTCTTAAAATACCTAGTGTCAAAAATGGGCTGGATTGCTATAAATAAGGTTGAATTTAAATCCTGAACAAAATGTTGCAGGTCTAGAATAATTTCTGATTTTATAGCCTTTCAGTTTGGAGGGTTTAGATGTATAAAACATTTCAAGACATATTGTACGTGAATGTTTTACTGGTGACTGTTTTAATTATTTCTTTTATTTTATATTTACTTATTATAAATATTATATAAGTATTCACTTATTTATTTTACTTATTTGCTTAGCTCTTATTTATCTGATCTAATTTATCTTATTTATCTGGTGTAGGTGATCCTGCTGTTGCAGGGGGATTGGACTAGATGATCTTTTGAGGTCCCTTCCAATCCCTAATGATTCTATGATTCTAGAAAGCCATAGACTTCAACTTCTGAGTCATCTAAAAAATCTCATGTGGAGTAGATATTATCTGCCTTTAATTCTTTCCCCCTAATGTGAACTGTAGTTGAATGACTCAGTCTTCAGACTGGAGCATTAAGAACAAGTCAATCTGTTTGCTTCACTGAAGGCAAACAAGGGTGAAATGATTTAATGCCAGGTAATCCAACACCATGAAGGCGTCTCGTTGAAGTTCCTGTGCCATGTGCCTTGTTTCTTGGGATGATAATGGGTTGTGTTAACGGGCTCTAATGCTTGTTAGCCGTTTTATAATTGTCACAAAAGTAAGTTGGGTTAATCTATCAAGTAAAACATGACTTGATAGAAGTGGAAATGTGTATTTGCTGTATTTTTCTAGAATTTCTCAGTCCATGAGTGAGGATGAGGTGGTTTTTGAAGAGCTTCAGCCAGTGTTTCAAAAGCTGGACTAGAACAGAAAACTTTCTGAAGGGTCTGACTATTGAAGCAAGGAAAAGGGAAGTTAATCCCTTTGTTTCTTTCAGTAACAGCTATTAGCTTTCCTCCTTTAACTATCCATTCTAGTAGGAAACAAATGACCATTCTCAAATAATTTTCCTTTCCTGCTGTATTAGACTACACAGAGAGAAGTCCCACTGTGGGTCTGCATTGAGTAGAACTCTTGACCATGTTTCTGCTGCCCAAGAACAGTTGGGGAGAGGGGCATCACTGGCTTAGTCTGTGTTCGTTCACCAGCACCTTGACACAAAGCTTGGGTCTAAATCACAGTCTCTAATATAAGGAAAAAGTTTGGGTAAACCTTCAGTGAAGTATTTGCCTGCTCCTACATTAAGTTCTCCGAAGAAAATCTGTTTGGGTTTGAAGACTGTCTAATCCATGTGTGTATTTAGATTGAATCATTGAATGAATTTGGTGGCTTAAACTTCTTCGTGTAGATGCTTTCTGGTATCTCAGAAACACCACACGCGTTGTCTTCTCTTGTCAGACTTTTCTTTAAGACATCCTGGAGGACAAAACCAAGAGCATGTGTTCAGAGCAGAAGGTGAGAGGTTAGTCTCTCAAACATGGTGTTTTGGGGCATTTTCCTTTGTGTTGTCTACACTCTCAGTCTGTGGCTTTTCCTGCTACATCCTACATACATTAAAAATTCAGTATTTACATTCAGGTCTAGAATGCATTGCCAAATATCCCAATGAATCATTTAAAAAATATATTCAGTGCTTTGTAGGTTTGTCTTTATCCAGAGGACTTATGACAGCAATAGGTCCAATTCTTGATGTTTCTTCATCTCTTCTTGAGGTAGAGTTTAACGTTGTTAAAACCATGAGTATCTAACTAATCCTAGGTGTACCTAACAAACTAGTCTTCTACTACCTTTATCCACTAGGTGACAGCACAGCTCTTTTACCTTTTTAGAAGTTATTATCCATAGGTGTTTTTTAAAAGAGTAGCTCGGTACAGCCTTCTAAGAAAGTCTTCTTTCCAACTGAAAAATATGTGCTGTGCACGAGGTTTTTTAATGAGAGAAATTTGTATATGGTAAGCAAATTTTTTTCTCAGTACAGTTACCTTAGCTAATACAGCTACAGCTCCTGATGATTGAACAAAGTTGTTTGGTTTTTAACTGTGAAAGATAATACAGAGTGGCTTAAGTGTGGTCTGATAAATAGCTCTGGAAAGCAAGTCCTGGAGTATCTGGGAAAAAAAAAAGTAGACTTCAACCCCGAGGTAAGAGACACAGAACAATTATACTTTGAATGGTAAGACAGTCCTTAAGAAAAATGCTTGAGTTAGTAAGACTTCCTTTTAAATCAAAAATAGGTTGTGCAGTGTCATTAACCCTTGTTGGTGTGACCTGTTGCAGTGATTTAATTAGAGATCGGGTACTTTCAGCACTGTGTTGCGTAACGCTGTCGTCTTTTCATTTGCTTCTTACCTTCTAGAAAGTGCTGGAGAAGTCCAAGCACTGGAAAGAAAACAAAAGATAAACTTATACAGTTGTATTTCCTCATGAAATCACTTGCATTTTGAAAACTGATCCTGCCTGGCTAGCACTGATTTCACTGCTGCTCTACAGTGCCCGCTGACGAATCCCTTCAGCTGATGTCCCTGTACAAGATTAAACTCACTGTAAAAACTAGCTTTGCTATGCACCAATATAATTATTTGATTAATTAAATTAACCTGGCAAGCATCAAAAAAATTAACTCAAAGTTAATTTTTTAAATAAATTTAAAATAATATTAATTNTAATTACTATAATTAAATAATATACTTAAATAATATAATTAAATGTAATCATATAAGTTAAAATAATTAAAAAATAGTTAACTAATAATTAAAGTTAATAATAAAAAATTATAGATGATAAATGAGATAGAATAGTTTTACTGATTTGGTGGGTTGTTTTACAAAGCACCTTCAGCATAAAACTGATAGAAAGGATTTAGAATATTTATAGGGGAAAACAGACTTGTAGTAACTTACTCCTAAAGCATCACTCCTGTAAAAAAAAATCAGTGGGGTTGACAGTACTGATTGCCAGCTGACCTTCAGAGCAGATGTAGGCTCTGGTTACTAACCTGCTTCCCCAAAACGGTGCAAGGCTGACTAGAATTTGGCCCATGCCTGTTGAACGGCCGAGGACCACGTCAGGCTCACAGCTTTCAAATTTATGACAGAGCGTTACAAAGGGTCGCTTTGTCCATCGACTTCGGGTTCGCAGCGACGCTCAAGGCTGGTTTATTCAGCGCTTCTGCTGGAACGCCGACGTTCACCTTTGAGACATCACTTGATAGGCAGCTTGTGTGGAGCTAGTCCTCGTTTTCTCATTACAACGTGGAGTAGGGATGTTTTACAGAACTAATTCTTCTGTCATGTCTATCACTTTGCTGTTTCTTCTTAGTAAAGATCAAACATGTTTCACTACATAGTCAACTGTGTGCCCACTATGACACTTGTTTCCTATTTCTTTAGGCATGAGGCAAAATACAGTGGGAATATAATAAAAATACAATAAGAAATATAATAATATTTATAATAAGATTTATAATAAGAGATATAATAAGATATATAATAAGAGATATAATAAGATTTATAGTAAGAGATATAATAAGATTTATAATAAGAGATATAATAAGATTTATAGTGAGAGATAGAAGAGATCCGCCTGGGTGTGTTCCTGTGTGACTTGGTCTAGGTGATCCTGCTGTGGCAGGGGGATTGGACTAGATGATCTTTCAAGGTCCCTTCCAAACCCCAATGATTCTATGATATAATGAGATATAATAAGAGATAGAAGAGATATAATCAATAATGTAAATATAATAAGAAATATAAGAATGAGAAATATAATAGGAAATATATGAATAATTCTAATAGCAGCTACAAGTAGAAATAAGAAATATAAGAAATACTAAGTATAAGAAATATAAGAAATACTAAGTATAAGAAATATAAGAAATATTAAGTATAAGAAATATGAGAAGAAATGACACATCCTTGACCTCTACTAAGAATCACTTCTGTACTTTCCGTTTAACTCTAAAGCATTTAAATCCACAACTTTGCCCATGTGATTTTAAGTGATTATGTATATAATAGAAACTAATGTGAAAGAAGAAAGTTACTGAGTTCTTAAGGGAGAGGAGAGCAACTGCACACAACATGTACTTACAGAAGTGTTGCTTTTTCTATAATTAATTTAGGAATCAGTGTGGCAACTCCATTCTTTGTAGCCAAGAATGTGTAGATTCCACGATAAACTCATATTTAGCGGTGTTTATGACTGAACTCAGCCTTTTAACCGTGGAGAAGCCGCGAGGTCTTTTTTTTGGCAGTGATTTCTTTTAAATATGTGTTTGAAAGAAACAGCTCTGCTCCTGTGGGTTGCACAGACAGCGGTTTTCAGGCACATTTCTGTGAACTTGTAAGGCAAGCAAATTTTTTCTTCTACAAGAAGCAAAGTTTTTCTTCTACAAGATGTAATTCTAGGAACCCATCGTTCTGTGAATTCTCAAACAAAAGAGAATCTGATCTTTTGAAAATATAATCTGATTTTTTTCAAAAGAGAATCTGATTTTTTGAAAATACAATCTGATTTTTTTCAAATACAATCTGATTTTTTTCAAAACATATTAAAAAAATAAGATTCTACAATCTTCTTTTTTGAAAATAGCCAACTGCCCTCTACAAACACCTTTCCCAAAGCAAACTTTGCTAAGTTTCTGAGCTGAACAGAAGCTAAGTAGAGATTCCTTGTGAAGGCAGTCTGGTATAATAGGGCTTCAGGTACCAAGACCCTTGGCTTGTTTCTTACCTTCCTCATATTACACTCATGACTTCAGCTAAGTTGCCTGTGATTTATAGCTGTGCAAGAGACACATCAGCTCGGGCATGCTTTTAGCAGCTCCTTGTGCAAAATAGGATGTGAAACAATACCTTCCCTGCTAAAGCCTGCTCATCTCTGTTCCAGCTTTCACAGGAGAAATGGATGGGTTGGTGCTGAACTTGCTGGGATCTGTAAAAGCGAGGCTTTTGTGTCAGCTTCAGCAGGTGTCCAGACAAGCCCTTTGTTCCGATGCTGCGAGGATTTGCACGTCTGCCTCTGTTTGTCCATTAATTTCCCATAAGCAAAGGCAATGCTAATTTAAGCCCCCTGACTTCTAGCATGATTTGTAAGTGTAGTCAGTACATGGCTCCACTCTGAGTTGTAGCTGCATCGTCCACAGTCAGCATTCAAAAGCTGTTTTTCATTCTTTGCAATAGTGTTGATTTCTTCTTTGCACAATTATGGATGAATTTGGCAGTGTGAAAAAGAACTTTTTCCTAGTGTAAGAAAAGCTGTGGCTGGAGGGAGGGTGAGGGATAAAAAAGTATTGCCATTCAAAGGGTATAGGAAGAGAAATGCTAACACAACAGGTAGTAGGTGTAAGGATAGCAGATAACTGCTGTATTTTCAGCTGCAAAACTTCCCTCTCCTGCTGTTAGAATGGCTGAGAACCTGACAATATTCAGTCTGTTGTTCCTCAGGGCATCACTGGGAAGACAAGAGATATCACTGGCCCCATTTTTCAGCAGAATGGGGGACACAGAATCTATGTGCCAAGTTATATATCATAATTATTATTAATTTAAATTATTTTGGTGACTCCATGATTGTATGAGCCTCTGTTTTATACATGGAATCATAGAAATCATAGAATCTTTATGTTTGGAAGAGACCTCCAAGTCCAATATAAACCACTGCACCATCATCCCTTAGCCAAATAGCTTCTTGCTCCTGACAGGTCACATTACCATCCCACAATCTTTTTTTGCAGGCAAAATTGTTCTCCTGTTTTAAACAGCCAAACCCTACCAATGACATTTCTTTTTATTAATCTCATTTTTTTTTAAATCTGATTTTTTCAGAGCAACGGATTCTTTAATGCCTTCCTCTTGAAGTGCTCTCTCTGTGTTTCCCAAGTTGCTTTCTAACATCATCCCATGATCCTGCCAGCTTTTAACCACATACTTTGCTGCAATATACAAATAGGCTAGTAAGTAGCACCTACAACTAGCCATGTGGCTGCTGCCAAACAATTCCCATTTGTGTGTCACTCATAGTAAAACCTAGTAAGACTTAGACTAAAAAATCTAGGTTGACATCCCAACAGCTGATTTAATTAAAATAGAGGAGTCTTTTAGATTTAAGATTAAAATTCAAGATGTTTTGAGTAGCTGAGGCTGGGTGGTGTCTTTGGAGACTGTCTAGTCTGACCTTCTGATTAAAGAGTAGGTTGGTCATGGTCTTACCCAGTTAGGATTTGAGTATTTCTTGAGAACCACTAATACCTTGAAGAGAGAGAGTGCTTGTTATTCAAAAAAAGCATCAAGACAAGACTAAAACTTACATGAGAGGTCAGTGATAGGAAAGTTTTGACTATAAAAGTATTTTACATCATTCAATGAAGGGTTGTGGGAAGTGAAGAATGTCTGGGCTTCAGTTTGTAGAGCGAGTCAATGATACTCATTGATTTGGCTCGTGGGCTGTGAGTGGAGAAGATGCAGAACATCAAGTTAATGGTTCATGGCGTGTGAGTGGAGAAGATGCAGAACATCAAGTGCTACTGGTGAAGCTCAGGCAGCAGCAAACAGCTGTTAGGATTTTCTCAAACTAAAATTACAGGTGATCATGATTCCTTAAATAAATAAGAACTTTCACGTAGTAATTTTAAAGTGCATTAGCTAAGGATTTGAAATTATTTGAAAGAACGATTTGAAATTATTTGAAAGAATGATTTGAGATTATTTGAAAGAATGATTTGAGATTATTTTAAATTATGTTTGTATTTATAGAAATAATATTTATAAAAACAAAAAGTGTATTCTGATATTTATACAGGTATTTAAATTATTCTAATTTCAAATTAAATCATTTAAAATTATCAATCATCACTCAATTTAAAATATTTTCAAATGAAATAATTACAAATTGTTTGAAGCAGTTCTGATCACAGAATCACAGAACATTAGGGATTGGAAGGAACTTCAAAAGATCATTTAGTCCAATCCCCCCACCAGAGCAGCATCACCTAGGTCACATTGCACTGATGCTCCGCTTTCACACACAGTCCAAGACTATCGTAATCAATACATATTGAAGTGGATGATTTTTACATAAATATGTGAAAAGTGAGAAAACAATGTATGTTTTTCTACTTTTACAGCGATGTGGTGCTGTTCTCAGTGGAGTGTTTACCCAAATACTTCAGTAAACCCAAGTAGTTTGCATCAGAATTAATCCTGAGCGTCACCCAAAGGCTCCCATTTTATCCAGAAATCTAGGCAGGGCTCGATTCAAAAAGCTTGCTCTTCATGCATTCACATTTTTACATTTCTAGATAAGTTTGGTGGAGCTGGTCCATTAAAAATAGGGCTAGAGATGGTCTACACATTGGGGAGAATTCATACGGCTCTTATTGCACCTGAAAAAATAGTTTCATGTTCAGCACGGAATAGAGGGAGAACAGCATCCGCGTTCATGGCTTTACGCTTTGACGTAGCAGGTGAGAGAGCTGCTCTTCAGAAAGGCTGTCATGCTCCTTTCGAAAAATACAAAAACATGTGGGTTTTCTAGAGCTGAGCAGGCAGCGCTGGCCGAGTGCCAGGATAAGGCAAAACACGCAGAAATGTAATGGCCCAGAGCAAGCTAATAAATGAGTGTCGTGTGAGATCTTTGGGGGGAAAACGAGAACCTTCGTGTCTTAAATATTTCTCATGTGCTTTTGGAGAATGTGTGATGCATTACCCAAGGTGTTTGAGGAAGAAAGAAAGCACCTTCGGCTAAAAAAGAGCTGATTTCAGTTAAAGCAGTAAGGCATAAGATGTAAAATTGGGAAATGCTGTTTATTCAGAAGTAGCAGCATTAGTAAGTCAAGGCTCCTGTGAGCTGTGGTGGTTCCTGCTGCTAGGCTGAGCACTTACACGTAGGGTCTGATTTATCGGCCACAGAAGGTGGATGGCAGAGGTAAATAATGAGGTAGAGATGGAAAGGAGCAAGCAGCTGTAATGCAGTGATGGTGCTGTGTGTATAAACCTTGGGTACAGCTGCAGCCATCTGAATTCTGCAGTCATCGAGGGTTAAACTACCATTAGTTAAGTTTAACCCTTTTCGTTGCTTCGTGTAGTGGATCCATTACCAGACTCCTTGGATATCGGCTGCTGTGACTTCATCAGCCAGTGGGCTGAGTGCTGTTCTGATTAATGCCCGTGTCCCCTGTTCTATCGCATGGATTCAACACTCATCTACGGAGATGCAAACCTTATCAGTGGGGCTTTGATTCTGGAACGTGATGATGGCCATGGCAAATCAGGATTCAAAAGCTATTTAATAAGAAAATGTCCTGATGGGTTAGTCTGCAAAAGATGAAAAACATCTATATGGCTGTGACAGTACTTGAGAGTATTGAATGTTCTTATGTTAGAAGAAAAGTTGCAGTTCCTAATACTTTAAACTTCTTTACTCTTTCAAAATTCATTTATTTTTAAAGTGACAGCAGAGGCTTCTTTTTTTTTTTCTAAAAAGAAATACTTTGAAGTTTCTGAATTCTAAGTTCAGTGGGTGAATGCTTTTGTTTAAAACAAACTGTAGTAGTTAAGAAAGCTGGGACACTTTCTTCAGAAGAGTTTTCCTTTTCACAGAAAACCCACCAACCAGGTTTTTTAGGTCAGAAATGGGATATTTTCCAGTACAGGTTCATACAATGGTGATAAATAGTCCAGTGCAAAGACCCCAGCCTTCAATTTTGAGGAAAATGATGTTTTCTTCATTGAACCTCATGGTAGGAAACCAACTAAAAGCTGCAATCTAGCAATTGTTAAATTAATGACCCTGCAGTGTATACACAGTGTTTATTCCTGTGCCTATGGGAATACCCTAAAAATGGGGGGAATAAGCTGAACAGATACTCTCTGGTCAGTGTTCTTCAACTCCAGAGTTCAGGACAGCTTTCTTACAGGCTTTGCTACTGGAGTGATTCCAGACCGCAGGGCTCCTGGAGGTGGTCATCTTCTAAATGACATCTTCTGCAAGAATGATTTTAACTTAATGGATTTTATTGATGAATGAATTCTCCAAATTAACTCTGATTGAACACTTTGTACTGATGGGCTATCCAAGGTGGGACTGTCTAACCTACAAATCAAAGATGTTGTTCCTTACGGTATCTGCAGCACTGAGTTCCAAGTGTGGAACACACAGGCTATCAAAGCAATTTGAAGCTGCATGTTCTCTCTTGCTGCTCATGCCAAGGTTTCCAAAGAGTATTTCAAGGCTTGTGGGACTTCCATGTATTTTGTAACTCGGTGATTCTCTTTACATGGATCTGTCATTGCCAGATACAGACAAAAATGAAAGTTGAGGAAGGCTGAACATAGGTTGTATACACTAGAAAGAGGAATCTGGGAATTAAACCCAGTAGGGACTCATAGCTTTAAATCATGTGTTTGCCCTAATTAAAGTGTAATATTTGCTGTTATAGGGAGGCTGTTAAAAGCATTTCTTCAAGTGAGCTAGGACACTAAGACTCAGAAAAGTTATAGAGAACCTGTGTACCCCCAAAATACATTAATTACATTTCACTGAGTGACTCATTGGTTGACTCAAATGAGTACTTTAAACAGTATCTATGTTTTAGAAAGAAGATCAAATATAAAATGAGAACATAGAATCATTAGGGATTGGAAGGGACCTCGAAAGATCATCTAGTCCAATCCCCCTGCCACAGCAGGACCACCCAGACCAAGCTGCACAGGAACACACCCAGGCAGCCATCCTCCAGTGCTTCTGTTGGAAGATTACTGCTCTATCTTTGTGTTAAACACAACTGCACCTTTTCCCCTTCTTTTCTTATTTGGGTGTGGGGGAGGTTGTTTCTTTTTGGTTGTTTTTTTCTAAAGGCTGGCAAGCTGCTGATGTAATTAAGTTTCGGAAAGAAGAGAGGGTGTGGGCACCTGAAAATGTTAGAGACAGGTTAAATCTAGACCTGATAGCTGTGCATGTTGACATATCCCAGTTAACGCACAGCTTCATAGCAGATTGCTCTTGAAACTTTGCCATGATATACTGCCAGCACAGGGGAGTGGTGAAAAATGCTGAGAAGACCAGTGACTGCTAAAATAACACAAAATAGTGGTGCTGTCATCACCTGTTGCCACAACATAGAATTCAACAAAAATAAAAATGCATGTGGTAGGAGACCCTCGAATATTTGACGACGCTGAATACACAGGTCCCATCCAAGAAAGCATTTATTTATCTTTTAAAACTCTCTCCACAGATACTTGCTGATCAGTCATTGTGTTTTAGTAGCCGTGGTTACCTTTCTGGTAGCTGTTAGTAGGCTTCTCTGAAAGGCTATGCAGCTGCTCCCATTTTAACAGCTCGGGAATTGAGTTGTGAATATTGTTGTGTACAAAGCACTCGGTTTCGGAATTGGAAGGGACCTCAAAAGATCTTCTAGTCCAGTCCCCCCACCACAGTTTCATCATGTTTTTGGGATTCATATGGGTTTTGTGATCCTGTAGGAGGTGTCGTTAATACTAGTGGGACATTGGGGAAGGAAAAGTAAGATAAAGATAGTTTTGGATCTCTCTGTCCAACCGTGCCCACTGAAATCCTACTTTGATCATGAAGGTTGAATATATTCTTCTTAAGACTGTCACTTGGGGGTTGATCCCCCATTGTAGGGAAAAACAGTGTTTAGAAACTTTAGTGGAGACTTTGGACAGCAACAAATCAAAGATGAAATTTTTTTAATCATTTATTTTCGTGGAAAATGATTCAATTTGTAGATCCCTGCATGAGGTTCGATGACATTGATTAGTGCT
The DNA here is from genome assembly GCA_013400115.1 of Rhinopomastus cyanomelas. Classification (NCBI taxonomy): domain Eukaryota; kingdom Metazoa; phylum Chordata; class Aves; order Bucerotiformes; family Rhinopomastidae; genus Rhinopomastus; species Rhinopomastus cyanomelas. The sequence goes on along the minus strand of VXBP01006366.1, from coordinate 188,018 downwards.
GCAAAGACACACAACATTGGTAATGAAAAGTTAAATCTTAAAATGCTACTAAATTAACCTAATTTTAATAGTTGTCAGTATAACAACATTAATAAATAGAATATGTATAAATATAGTAATAATAGTAATAAATATAATAAATCTCAGGAGTATTCAAGCAGTGGGTGAAAATCTAAACTTCTGTAGCTTTAATGTTTGGGTTCTGTTTTAATGAAGTTAAATATTTACTTTGAGGAGCTGTTTTTGTGAAACAGCTAGTTTTGCTCTGTAAGAAGCAGCAGCAAGCTCTTCTGTTGTGGGACTGGGTTTGGTACAGTTATACCTGATATTTTTGTCACTGTTTTTCCCAGTAAAGTGGAAAAACGCCATTAAATTTAATCTTCACTATTAAAGATGAAGGGGAATTAAGAAAATGTAATGTAGGCCCAAATTATAGCAATTGAAGTGGGGCAAAAGCAGTGTCTTAAATATGCTTTTATGTAGTGTTCAGTGTTAGACAGTAACTAGAGCCTGCTGTAATAAAATGCTTCAGTAGCCCTCTGGAGCGGGGTTACCACGTTGGTGCAGCAGTAGTTTACCTATATTTTGGGGTTTATTATAAATATGTTTTCACTAGGCAGGGAACTAAAGATTGAAGGGACCAAACTTTAATAAAGCCTTATCAGCTACGGAGCTGTTTCACAGCCAACGTTAAATCCAGGCATTGTTCAGTGCACACTGCAGCAACAAGAGGAGAGGTTGGAAAAAGCCTGTTGCAGCTCTCACAGCTTTTCAGAAGAGTCATTCAAATAGAGATTAGCAAAGATTTACAGGTTTGCAAAGTGATAGAAAAGCACTTTGCCTGACTAAAATGGGCACAGTTTGACCTGCTCACGTACAGCTGTTGTTCAAACCTACACCTCGTTGTAAGCTTGCTCTGAAATATTTGCTGTCGTTTGTGCTATTTGTTATTATCGATCTTTATATTTATTATTTATAGCATTAATAATTATAGATGTATTTTTGTATTGTTTACTATTTAATATTTTTATATGTTATTGTTTATTTATTATTCTTTATTTGTGCCTTTATTTGCCATTTGTTTTACTCTCCAGACAATGGCCATCCAACACCTTGCAAATAGATTTGCTTTCCCCAATAGCAAAGTAACTATTATTTTTGCCAAGTTTGGGGCAGCAGCACTGATTTGAAACATAAGCTCATACTCGTAAGTGGTGTTTTACACCATATGCACTTTATTTTGGAGTATACTTTACATCAAATATTACAGGGCGTGAACAGAAGATGCAACTAGGGATTCCCTCTCTCTGGTGTTTCTGAGATGTTTCTGCTCACAGAAGCATGAAATTGAAGCTGTTGAAGTGTAGAGAGGACGGCTGGTCACTGTGTGATGGGATGGTTCACCCTGGAGTAATAGGGCTTTGCATTTCTGTGGGTTTTTTGTATCATTATTGAGGCTGCACTAAGGATCTTAAGCAGTGTAGACAGGACAGCTGGTCACTGTGTGATGGGATGGTTCACCCTGGAGTAATAGGATTTTGCATTTCTCTATTTTTTATATCATTACTGAGGCTGCACTAAGGGTCTTAAGCACTAGTTGTTCCATGTCTTGAATGTGTATCTCTAACAAAATTGTTTACACACACACATACACAGACCATTAGGGTTGGAAGGGACCTCCAGGGGTCATCCAGTCCAATCCAATGTTTATGCGGGTTTTTTTTGACCCAGAAGAATTCTTCATGTTCAATGATATAAGGTCTTGCTTTGCAATGGTGATATTTTAGGAACATTCTCATACCTGTTGTTAAGTTTGTGTTTGGGGAAGCTTTTTGACCTTTTTAATACTTTCTGTACTGAAACTTCTGGGCTGCAGGAGCATCCCAGTAAAAGATGATGGCTTCTCAGTGTAACATACAGCAATGATTAGAAAATTACCATTATCCACAGTACATGTCCAGCATTACTGTGCTCATTTCCATCTGCTTTCTTTGTCTGAACTGGAACTGGCACTGTCCTTTCTTTATTCCTGTGTTCAGATACTTCAACATCTGTTTGTGTTAATGATATAAAAGATGGGGTAAAATATATTAGTGTTATAAAAGATGGGAAAAACCCATTTCTTGTTCATAGCTCTCCAATTAGTTTCAACTTTAGGGAGTATGTGACAAAAACATGTTGAATTGGTTTTAAATCCCCTTATTTTCATTATGCATATTTCTCCTTCAGTTACATATGGCAGTAGATTTACCTCCTGTTTTAAATCAGACCTCTTAAATGAAAGATGAAAGCTGCATGCCTCTTCAAATAAGTGCTAAGTCTAGCTTTTGACTGTGTAGCTTGGCTCAAATACTGTGTACAATGCTAGAAAAGGACTTTGTGAAGAATAAATTTGAGGTGTGAAAATAATCCATCAGGGTTCATAGTCTCAGAGAAAGTTATTTCTCCACACTGCTCATCATGCAGAATTTTCTTGAAGACTAGAGTCTAGCCCCACCTGCTTGTGTTGCTAATTCAGAGTTTACAAACCTCACCCTGACTGTCTTCCATGACATGTTAACTTGATTGGAGATGTGATTAATTAAAGCTTTCTTAGGGAACACTGAAAGGTTGATGTTTTGGAAAAGAGTATGGAGCTTACAGATTGCTGAAAGAGATTAAGGGACCGTTTAGACTACAGAATTGTTGAAACTTTTCTCCTGTGTAGACCTATATTTATTTATTTTATTTTCTGTTAGCTAATCCTTTGCAAATGGACCTAATCCAAAATCCAGCAGCTCGATGATCTCTTGGGTCCCTTCCAACCCCTAACATCCTATGATCCTATGATCCAGAGAGTCTGAAGAGATGCTCTCCAGCTACCTCAGTGGCTTTAGGGAATGCCTGGTGTGACCAAGTACCCATAACTTGAGTCATGTAGCATTATGCTCTAGCTGCTGTGTGAAACAGATCTTGTTTTATTCCCGGAGGACCTTAGTGTGATGATAAAGGCATCTAGTGCAACCCTGATGCGGGGCTGTGACATGCAAGAACTGCTTATGGATCCTGCAGCAATGACAGAAGTTTCTTATGCTGGAAATTACAGATTCACAGAACATTAGGGACTGGAAGTGACCTCAAAAGATCATCTAGTGCAATTCCCCTGCCAGAGTAGGATCACCTGGATTGGTGTCTTCTGCTGGAATTTGGTGCCAAGTGATGGAATCTATGTAAAAGAGGCTGCTGGGGAGGATGGGTTTGTGGCTTGCTTTAGGAAGAGCATCACAGCTCCTGGAGGTGCTATCCACAGCTCTGCTCACCTGCCTTGCAGTTCTCCTTAGGATTCATGTATCATATGTCCTCATTTCAATGTTGAGCAGAACACAAAGAACCACTAATAACTAAACACTCAGCAGCCATTTCATTTTAACTCTTCAAATATTGAGCATCTATTGCAGATAAACCCCAAAGAATCTTGCTTCGGGTAGGATTTCCACAGTGAAGGCAAAGCTTTTTGTCAGAGTCTTGTGTTTAGAAATTCAGATTTGCTTTTTGCTGAAGTTCTTGTAAGGACAGGTCTGTGGACTGCTGAATGTGTGACAAAGAGCCCATAAAGAATCTGGTCAGATGTAGCTAATTAAAGGAAAATGAAGGGCAGCTGCTTTTTATGCTTCCAGCACATCTTTGATCTGCTCTACCTCTGCGGACAAGGTAGTTAAATACAAACTAGGAGGCCTATTTTAAAGACATTAAAGCCCTCCGGGGCAATCGAGTGACAGTCCGAGCGGCCATAGGCTGTTTGCTTTATTCATTAGAGAACTTTAAATGTGTCAAGAAATAGAATGATGTCCATGCTCTTAGATCAGCATTAGCAATGAAGATTACAACAGCTCTGGGACGTATGAATGGGCAAACTTCTTATGAAAACAAGTTTATTGAGAAGCATTTTACTGTGATGGCAAAGAAAATATAGGGTACACGTTTTCATTGTGGGGATATTGATTCAATATGCATTGAAATATCTAGAGCTGGAGTGCCACAAGGCTTGGGTAACCCAGAGCTGACCTCAGCGGTCCCCTCAGTCACGTTCTAAAAAACTTCCTTTTCAGACACATGTGATGGAAAGAACATGTCCTCTGCGAGTGACAGAATAGTGTGCAATGCTAGCTGAAAAATTTATGGAGAATTTACACAATATATGGCCTTTCACTTGTGTCTGGAGACTCAGATACCGAAGTTTGTAAATGGCAAGTGTTTATTTTATAAGTCAAAGCTCTAATGTCAATACGACGTCAATAAAGGATGGAGAAAGGCTAAATAAAGGGGGGGGGAACCCCCTGTTAGCTATATAAACAACTCTTTATTGCTAATCACTTTGGAAAAGTGACTTTGCCCTGAAGTGTTTGTGAGTCCAACTCAGTATGTTTTTCAATAGTTGTTTGATATCTTTATTTTTTATTGTTTCCAGTTTTTGTTGTTTATATCTTTATTGTTTTTATAAATGGGAATTAGCATAGATATTAAGGGGAAGCAAATTCCTCTAGCACTCTACATGATACAGTAGACCGTATTATAGTAGAATTACTGCAAAAGGGAACTACAATAGCTTGATAGGAGTATTTATCTTCAATTCCCAACCCAAAGATCCAATATAGATAAGCACAAGAGGGAACTAAAATGTAAGAATAATCTTAGGGACTTTAAACCTTTGGTTTTTTTTTAACAAAGTACTTGAGACATCAAGAGAAACATTAAGACCTTCACAATAACTTCTTTGTTGTCAGATGCTGCACTTCAAATGTTTGTTTATTACTACAGTAACCTCTCAGTGCTTGTCTGTGTGTAAATTTCCACAAGGTTTCCTTCCAAAACTGTAAATATTTATGTGTGTGTGCCCAGGGATCATCAGCACTCAGCTTCGAGTATCCTGTGCTCATGGCATGGCTGTTTTAGAAGATCCATACCATTTTCCCTCTTTATTCACTTGACTGCTGTAACCCAATTTTTAAGCTCAGCAAAAATAATACAAATTAATTACTTGTCTCTTGTATTTGCACTGGAAGTGAGCAGTTTACCATCTGGTAGTAATAATGCTGGGCAGAGAGCAATGAAATCATGCAGATGTTAGGTAAGCATCGTCAGCACCAACAATGAGCAGTTTGAACTGTCTGATGTGAGTGGTGGCCCTGGGCACATTTCTAGCCAGGTCTGTGCCCTGGGACTTGGGACACTGAAGTGGGTTTACAGGTGAGCAGCAGCCAGTCCAGATCATCTGCTGCCTGAAAGTACTCATGTCCAGCTCCTGTCTCCCACATACCCAGGATGTGATTCTCCAGCATTGTGCAACCTTTGCTTGAAGCTTTGAAGACTAAAACTCTCATTTGCTCTACAGTCAAGGAGTCATGATTTCAACACAGGCTGAGTTGCTTCCACAGAGAGAGCTCCAAGAGCACCAAGCACTTTCAGCACAAATTTCCATCTGCTCCTCAAGTCCTAGGGTTTTTTGAAAGCCAGATAACTCCTGCTATTTCTCACTGTTCAGACAGCAGTGCTACTCTTGACAGGCTACATCCACTAAGGAACACCATGACCTAACGAGATGCTGAGCCTGACCAAACTTCTCTCCTGTAGGTATGCAAAAGCCTTCTTCTCACGTGCATTCAGCAAACCAAGAACTCCTCCCGGGATTAATCGTTGTGATCAGCTAACACATTTTTAAACACAGACATCCTTGTCCACACCGAGGGAAAAATCATGTTCAACATCTTGTTTAATTAACGTTTTCTAGTGTATTTTCTCCGTGTAGACAAGGTCTCTGAGGAAGAATGATTCATGAAAGCTGCACTGGAGTACTTTTTGGAGTAACTTTCCATTTTGCCACATTTTCTAATGAAAGCATTGATTTGGCTCATTACCTAAGAGGTTAATTACTGTTTGTGAAGACCTCCAGGGTGCCGTTAGTTAATCCCATAGCGCATCGCTAAACAGAATCCTGGACAAGAGTTAAAATAAGTGTCACTGAAGTGAAGGTGAATAGGTAGATCCTTTCCAGGACGGTGCATGCAGGCTGCTGTGGAGTTTTCCTTGGATCCTGCCTGACCCATGCGACAACTGAGCCACAACAGTTGCACGACACGCTCCTGCCTCCTTAGGAAGGCGGTGAGCCTTGGCTGCCACGTGTATCACAGTGAATCTGGTGTTTTGTGGTCCTTTCTGAGGGAGCTGTGCCCTTACAGAAGAGTTAAAAGCTAATGGAAATTAGCTAATAGAAATTAGCCAACAGAAATTATAAAGTGACTGCAGGGATAACTTTTCCAGGCATTGATTGCTCTTCAAAGAGTTCCAATCAGACTGAGGTCCTATGCTTCGTCTTTTCAAATCAAGAGCCAACAGACAGGCAGATTTAAGAGGAATTTGTCATTGTTTTTATTAGGACACAAAGATCAACACGAGATTCTTTCTGTCAGACATTTATTCTCAGAAGGAAATGCAGAGTACGCGTAAAACGTTTATGATCATTTCTTGCGTTGCAGCTATATCTGTGCGAAAGCCAAGATAAATAGCAACTCTTCCAGCTACACAATGCGCAGTGCCTGATGTGTTTATTGCCCCGTTTTCTGTGACCAGTCTCCTTTCTGTTGTGTTTCTCCAGTGACTGTGTTATTCCAGGGAAATGAGTAACACAAGGGGAGGAGGGTGCATAATGACTTCTGCGCTGCAGGGGGTTGTCTGAACTAACACATGGATCGTGCTCTCCAGCGCTCGAATCTGTGTTCCGGGTGCATTATGTAGAGGGTGAACTGCTCAGGTTCCTCTGAAAGACAAAGCTGTATCACAGGCACTGCACACTTTTCATTTCGTGGCTTTGAGGGTCCAAGAAGAGCTGAAGACAGGAATTTGTCTCCTAAGGAGGACCAAAACCTTACTTGCTCTATTTTTATCTGTGCTGTTTAGCTGGCTTTCATTCTTTTTCTTCTTATTGAGCGAATAGGCGAAGTATGGAAACGCTTGGGGAGATGGGGAGAACTATAACCCTGTGCTGCTGAAACCTCAAACTTGCACTTTTTGCCAGATGGCTAATTAGAGCTCATTTTAAACGGAGTCGGAGTATTCTCAGGCCACGGCGTATGGCTGCAGATACAGGATTTATGTGTTTGAGATGGAATAGAGGAGCAAAGAGCAAAGGAACTCAAAATACCCACTGGTCACCAAAACGTTGCGTCGCAGGGATGTACGTGAAGGTCGCCAGTTGGCAGTTTGAAGTGTGACTCTTCTGGAGGGAGATGTAATGTAATCCATAGTGGGAAACAACTGAAAGCAAAAAGATGCTGGTTGGAAAAGGGAAAAGGCTCTACTGAGGGCGGTCAGTTCGGAGGTCAGGGTTTTCTGTCATTTTATTCCCTCCACGGACCCGGTTAGTGAGCAGAGTGTTTTACATAATAGAGTCCTGGACTCCCTCCTGGCTGTTGCTGTTCCGCTTGTGTACGCTCAGAGGATGTCAACGATGACAGCTGGTTATTTCTCCAGCACACGGATCCTGATTACCCCTTCGCTTATGGTTAGGATCCAGTTTTCACGAGGAATGTTTTCCCACCCAGAAGACAACAAACATTGGGCTGGGCTAGCAATTGTTCTTTCCTATATTTCCTTTGGGCTCTCGCTCAGCTAGTTGGATGTGAGTTGTTTTAAACATAATTAGGCTGCCGTAAATCACCGGTTAGTTCACATGTGACATCACCAAGGAGACTCAGTGGGACAATTAGACTATGGGTTTGCACAGTCTATCCGTAGCCACGTTAACCATCGTGAAACTGAAGTTTGTAAACAGTAGTCTGTTTGGTGTGACGAGCTACGATATATTGCCCCCTGATATAGCTGTTTGGCAAATTAGATTTCCCTAGTGCTAATTGAATTTGTCGCAGAGCTGATGAACATTAGCTAGAGAAAGGGCAATATATTTTCTTTTATTAGGCGCATCTTGCAGCGCTTGTAGTTGAGCAGGGCCACCACATGTTCTGGGCAGGCTATCAAGTAGGATGTTGTAATGATTTGCATGACTACTAGAGTAGATGGAAAAATGTAGCTCGTGTTTGAGCCATTCCATTAGTGTCTTGCACAGCGTGTGCTCCTTTGGTGCTCTTCAGAGAGCTCTGCCTTGATCCCAGCATCTTTTGAAGAGCTCTGTCTGCAGAAATCGAGTCTCTATACATCGTTTAAAACCTAGCGCCTAATTAAGTGATGAGACAAAGGAAAGACTGAGACGCAGATAACCAATAGTATCCTTAAGTTATCAAAACAGTCCTCTTGCCAAGGACCTTGGAATTCATCTGATTCACTTGCTGGAAAAATGCCTGAATTCAAAATGATCCTACGAGGACCAAGAAAACGGAGCCAAATTCTGGCACCGCACACTTTTCTCCCAAAATGGACATTAACGATGCAAAAACAGAAGAGGGTGAACAGCCCCTGGCCCCGGGCTTGGCCCCCTACTGTAGGTTCTATCTGCCAAAACAAGATGGAATAGAGGATCAAAAATGGGGAGGGAGGAGAAGTTGGGAGAGGAGGGAGGTTGGAAAGGGAAAAAGTCGTGGTCTGTGCCCCCTGCCCGTGCTGAGACACTCGACTGCAGCTCTGCTTGCAAAGCACCTGTTGGCAGCTGTTGGAGTCATTTATAGATTTTGGGATGAAATCAAGAGAGAAAATGTAGAGTCTGTGTTCCCTCATGTGACATGTGATTTGGCCTTATTATAGTGTATGAGTAAAAGTCATCCCTGGGCAATAAATGCAGCAATAAATATACCCAGGAAGAAATAATGACAGCTTTTGCTTTCTAGAAAAAATATAAGGAACAATGAACTGCCTGATTTTAGTGGCTCACCTTCCCTCTGCTATTGCTGTTCTCTGGCTGATACCACCTACAATACCTTCCTTTTACCCAGAACTGGAAAAACAAGCCCACGTTGAGTGGAGCACAAAATCAACAGGACAAATCAAAGGGCATAAGTATTAACTTGAGAGTGTCACAGAACATTAGGGATTGGAAAGGACCTGGAAAGATCATCTAGTCCAATCCTCCTGCCACAGCAGGATCCCTCGAACATAGAGACAAGAAGCCCAGCGTGAGGGGTTACCTGGCCAGTTTAATGCTCTTCAAGCTTTACATGTGAGAGGGAAATGATAGAAAAGTAAGAAAACTGCTTATGTGAAGTGAGAACTTTCAGCAAGTATTTTGTGTCAAGAATTCATTTACAACATTTTTAAATGTTCAAGTAAATTCCTGTTCCCATCTATTCAGATGAGAGTTTTAGCACTTTAGTTTCGTTCAAGTCATCCACCTGGGTGTGTTCCTGTGCGACTTGGTCTGGGTGATCCTGCACCATCTACTGCCTAAATTCCCTGATGATCCCTCTCTAGTACAGAAAAGTACTTTGAATATATGAAGTTGGGATGTATGAGATATATAACTGCCCTATCACCAACGATAAGTTTAGGTTCTTACTTTTCAAATGGCAAAAACTATTGGAATCAATGAAAGTTAAGTGACTATTTGTATAAATGTTTATGAAGTCTTTTTTGTTGTTGTCTTTTTACAGGTCTTGTAGAAATTTGCCTGATGCATCCCCTTGATGTAGTGAAAACAAGGTAAGATTCTGCTTCAGCTGGTTTTGTTGACCCTGGAAGACATCCAAATTAGGAGCCACCAAAAAGTAAGATGCTAGAACTATTCTGAGTGAGATAACTTGTGGTTTTAATGGCATTTGTATTTGCTTACCTGTATCTGCAGTGTTTGACAGATGGAATTTGAGTAGCCTGATGGTGTTCTGTTTAGAGGTCATCCAAAGCTTGTTAAATCTGTTTTGTCATGTGTGTTTTTAGTCTTGTAACAAAATCCTATAACATGAAGAGGGCTGTTATATAAATCTGCTTACAGTTGTATATGTACCATCATGTCTAGGGTTGGAAGTGACCTGAAAGGTGATCTAGCCCCAACACCCCAGCAGAGGCAGGGACACCTTCACTACAGCAAGTTCCTCAGGGTCCCATCCAGCCTGGCCTTCAACACTGCCAGGGATGGGGCAGCCACATCTTCTTTTGGCAACCTGTTCCAGCATCTCACCAGCCTAACAGGAAAGAATTTGTTCCTAATGTCCAACCTAAATCTCCCCTCTTTAAGTCTGGAACCCTTTCCCATTGTCCTCTTGCTGTCACTTATGTCAAAAGCCCTCCCCCAGCTTTCTTGTAGCCCCCTTCAGATATAGCAAAGCTGCTAGAAGGTCACGTGGGAGCTTCCTCTTCTCCAGGCTGACCAGTGCTTTCAAATATAAATTGTCTCCAAAATAATTCTCACAGATTTTTGAAGCCTAATACAAGTAATTCATATTCTTTCTGTAATCTAAGTTAATTTCATGCTTTACTCATTTGTTGATCTTTTTTTGTTTAAACTTTTTATCTGTCCTGATTTTTTCTTCTGTGTATTTTTGTTTATATGAGTATAAATGATTAAATGACTGGGAAAGCTGGGTCAAAGTGAGGGGTTTTTAATGTTGGTAATTGAGATAGAAACAGATGAGTTGTGCTTCTTCTGTCTTGACTTCTTGCTTGTCTGTGCTTTTTAGTTTTCCTATCAGTTCATAAGTCCTTGTTACCACATGTGAAAAGCAAGCCAGAACGCAGGAGCATAAAATGAGGAGTAAGTTTCCATGCCATGTGAGCTAAATGAAATGGCCATAACTATCATCTACCAGGCTCCGAGGCTCACTTGTGTAGAGATGTATCAGCCACAAATGATGAGGACAACTGTGGTCTCTGCTTGAAGCAGTCGGTTAAGACTTGAGACTCTAATTCCAGTCAGTCACCTTGTGGTGGAAGTAGTTTTGGCTTCTGTCTAAATCACTGTCTGAGGTTTGCCCAAGGCCTTGAGAAAACACTTTTCTGCAGGCTCCATCTGTGTTAGCTGCTGCTGAGATGCTGTAGATACCCCTCAGGCCTTGGAGTTTCTTCTTCTGTTTGCCTTCACAATGTGGAATATGGTGCTTCATAAAGATGCCATACACCTGGTAGTTTCAGGAGCCCTCTCTGCCCCTCCAACTGCCCCTGAGCCCTTGCTATGCAAATCAGATTTACACCAAAACTGAAATTAAGGACTCAGACACAACAGGGTGCCAGCAAAACAACTACAGGTTTGAACAACAGAAAAATGGATCTTGCTCTGCTGCCGTGTGGTCCTCATGGGATGTCCTCAGTTATTTAATTTTGCAGGTTGTGCTATAACTCACCTCAGGCTTTTGGTTTTACCTCTTCCTGTTTCCCTTTTTGTGCTGAAGCAGGAATCATGTTCTTCTGGGCTATAAATACAGCAGCAGTGATTTACTTCTCGTGTCGTTGGCGCCTTTGAGGTTGTCGTCCTACACTTCCTAATGCCTCCAGGCTTGGTTGAAAGAACTTACTACACATCCTCAAAATCATTCCTGTTTTAGGACATGCCACATATAACATGAAAAGCATTAATTGCACATCTGTTCTGATAAACTGGCAGTCAACAGATGTACTTGCTTCCTATTTGGAATCACACGGACAGTTGAGCTCTCACAAGACAAGGACTCATTTACCCAGTTCTGGCAGTTCTGTCATAGTGCTCATCAGATCTGAGACCCAGAAACTGAGAGTGTTAAAGAGTGTGCAGGGATGTTTGTGAAGGAAAAAAGTCATAATGAAGGTGAGGAACCCTTTAAATGTGAAATCTGAGTCCATAACGAGTGGAATTGAAGAAGCAGAAAAAAATGAACGAACAGGAGGTGTGCAGGAGGAATCAGACTGTGGGTCACGGTGAAACCAAAGGGCTGAATGAGGTAAAAAACCTACTGAGCAAATTTCTTTGTTGAAGACATTTCTTCATTTGAAGAAACTTGGAGGTATTTCACAGATTTTGCAGTGACTTTTCTGCTGAGCTCAGCACATGTTAGTACTTGAAAATGCTGATGTTTTTCAAAGCCAGTGACAAAACCAAGAATAGAACTGCCTTTGATCTCATCCACCACTCCGTTCTGTGTTCCTCACATCATGCCACTTCCTTCCACTTTGTAATGGTCCAGATAAATTCTTTGATGGCCATGGAGAAGTTCAAATGAAGCATTGTTTTTATTTCCAAACTTTGTGTTATAATTTTTCCTACTATGTTTTAATTTACTTTATTCCTTTGTTGCTGTGTCTTTAAGTACTGTGCAGTACTTAAAGTACTGCAGTGCACAGTCTTCTCCAACACAGTAACGATGATCTCTCATTTCTTAATCACTAATTGGATTTTTGAGGTGTGTTTTCCCCTCTTCTTAGGTAAAAAGATGTAAAGAAGTACCATTTATTGCATAATTTTTGCGGTGTTTTGATTTTCCTGCCCTTTTTTTTATAAAGTCAATGTTTGGTGGAAAGAGTCTTGTGGACTTTGCAAATTGTTGGATTCTTATTGAATCACACAATCACATAATCACAGAACATTAGGGATTGGAAGGGATCTTGAAAAATTATCCAGTCCAATCCCACTGCCACAGCAGGATCCCCTGGATCAAGACGTGCAGGAACATATCCAGGCAGGTTTTAAACGTCTGCAGAGAAGGAGACTCCACAATCCCCCTGGGCAGCCTGTTCCAGTGCTCTGTCACCCTCACCGTGAAGAAGTTCCTTCTCACATTGATGTGGAACCTCCTGTGTTCCAGCTCACACCCACTGCACCTTGTCCTATCACTGGGTGCTGCTGAACAGATCCTGGCTCCATCCTCCTGACACCTGCCCTTTCCATGTTTATCAACATTAATGTTGACCTCTCAGTCTCCTTTTCTTCAAGCTCCAGACACCCAGCTCCCTCAGCCTTTCCTCCTCAGGGAGATGCTCCCCGCTGTTCATCATCTTTGTGGGTCTGCGCTGGACTCTCTCCAGCAGCTCTGTGTCCTTCTTAAACTGAAGGGCCCAGAACTGGACACAACATTCCAGTTATTGGCCAGTGTTAGCCCCCAAAGGAGTTTGGGGAAGATGCCAAAGGCTTACATTTAGTACTCTAGTGACTTAGCATCTTTTCTCTCATTTTTTAAGCAGCTCTGTGTGTCTCTATGTTTTGAAGAAAATAATTGAAGAAAAGCTCCTGTCAGAGTTTATTTTGAAACCCTGGAAAATGGGTTGGCTCTTTGATGACAACATGTTGCAATATCTTTTCTGTGTTTAGCCATTTTCTATTATTCTACGTTAACAATGCCAGACTTGTTTATCTGCTCACATCAAGGGAGGGACAAGATATATATAAATGCATGTTTATAAACTCTAGACAAGCCAAATGCTTCATGGAGTGTTTCTTGCTAAATGTGCTTCTATTTTGTTATCTGTTAGAACACCACCATTACTTTGAGAAAGATGGGTGGAGATAACTGGAAGCCATTTTCTTAGCTCTGTGCATCCCACTTGTTCTTTGAAATAGAACTCTTTTCTCCATTTGAAGATGCTTTGATATCATTTCTTGTGAGAGACTATGAAAAAAATGGTATAAAACATTCAGTCACACAGAATCACTGAATCACTCTGGTTCTGGTTGGAAAAGACCCCTGGGATCATGAAGTCCAACCATCAACACTACTCTACAAAGTTCACCCTTTAACCAGATCCCTCAATACCACATCTAAACGGTCCCTAAACACCTCCAGGGATGGCGACTCAACCCCCTCCTTGTTCCAATGCCTGACCACTCTTTCTGTGAAAAAATGGTTCCTAATGTCAGGTCTAACCCTCCCTTGTTTTAGTCTGAACCAGTCCCTCTTGTTCTATCACTAACTGCTTGTGAGAAGAGACCAGCACCCACCTCTTCACAACATCCTTTCAGGTAGTTGTAGAGAGTGATGAGGTCTCCTCTCAGCCTCACCTTCTTCAAACTAAAAAGCCCCAGCTCAGTGTCTCAGTCTAGCAGACACTCCATCAGCTATTTTATTTACCAGTTACCCTTAAAATGAATTTAATCATCTATAGATCAAACAAAGTGCTGAATCTCTGTTCTTGTCCTCCAAAACACAACTTCTGAGAATTAAGTAAGCGTTTATGTGTTTGTATGAGCAGGGAGAACATAGCAAGTAAGAACTTTCTGCTACAGGTACAGTCAAGACATAGAAAATCTACTCTTTAATTAAGAAACCTCGATGGTCCTAGCTGGAAAGCGAGGAGCAAAGTTTCTTAGTCGGGATAAAGAGTTGGTTTTGCTTAGTTTGGATCCTTTTTTGAGTCTTAAGTTTAATGCAGGCTGTGATGTCGTGTTCATCCATCAGACTTACCAAAGGATGGCTAAGGGCTGTGCTAGGTCATGACATGTAGGTCAGAGCATTGTCTTGTGTGTTGCTTGGAAATTAAAAAGACTAAAGTGCTTCTCCAGCCTGAGTTGATCCTTTGTGAACCAGTGGTGTATGATTTGGTTTCAGCAAATGGACAACATTCAGAACATAATCACATTTTATTGTTGGAAAATGAATACTTGTGCAGCAGCTCACAGATGGAGTGGGTGAGGACTAGTCTGAAGTCAAGAGACAGCTCATGCTGCTTGGGGGATCAGTCAACTCACTGATAACTGGAAGATGTCTCTGTGGTCTGTGATGAATCCAGGTTCCATTCTGATGTACTTCTGTAGCCTGGAATAGCTTGAATTTTCAGAAAAAAATCCTTTTTCCCCATCTAATTTCCTTACTACTGGGTTGCTGGTATAAAACTCACTTTCCCAGGAGCTTGATGGCTTCCAAACTACGTGCAATAACATAAGAGTTTCCATCTTGTGTGTGGTCCAGCTTATCAACCTTTGTTAAATGCACTCAATAATTTCCATAGAAACACTGGAATAAGTTTTCATCTAGTCACAGACATTTTACCATTTATCCTCTTTCTGCAAAAATCTTGGCCAATGTTGTGGGTCTCAACCCCCAAATCTAGAAACTAATTTGGGATCTAGGTTCAAATTCGGTCTCTGCATTGCAGACCCATTTCTAGTCAGCAACTGTTCTGCTGATTTGTGAGTGTTTATCCATTTTGTTCCTTTGTTCCAATTCTGTCATTTTGGTTCTTATTAAAAAAGTTCAGCTTACTACATGTGTTTCCGATCTCATTCCATCTGTTGTTTTGCAAGAGCTACTTCCTTTATATCATTAATTCCTCTTTGATTTCTGGTCTTTTGTGTTTGAGTGAGCAGTAGTGGAGCCTGTGTCTGAAAAACATTGGTTGAAGGAAGGGTTCATTGTCCTTACACAACGTTACCACTTCCACGGGACCGTGGCTTGCTTGGTTCGCATCAGGCCACGCAAAGTTCACGTTACTTGGTGCAAACTGCTCCAGTTCGTAACAGTTTGAAGCAGAAAATAGTCTTCCTGGCCTGGGAAAATTATCAGGATACCAAACAATTCTCTGTTGGAATGAACAGTTGAACTCTCAAAAGGCTGTTAGAAAAAACCATGAGGTTTGACCAGTGAAACTCTTAATTTAATTAGTTTTGAACTTTGGAATTTTTCACTTCTTGTTTTTTTTTCAACTTCTTTTGAATAATTTTGAACTAGGTAAAACTGAAGTTTTGGGTTGAAAATGGTAGGGAACAAGGTCCATTGTCATCTTAAATAAGTGTAGAAAGACATAGTGAATCTAATTGTTCCCTGAGAAACATTTTTCTTTTCGTTTTGAGAGGGAAAGAATAAAAACAGAAAACTAATCCCTGACCAACTCAACTTAATGTCCTTATTTCAACCAAATCTCAAGGCTTTTCTCTGGGATTAGTTTTACTTGATTTATCAGTGGCCTTTGGCACAATTTTGTACATGTTGCAGCTTAATACTTTGATTTTTAGCATTGAAATACTTGGAATATTTCCTCACAGATCCAAGTCTTGTAGAATAAGAGCTTATCACAAGTTTACAATGATTTGGATTTGGATGTGATCCAGGACTCTGTAATTTGCTCTTTGTTTTCCTTCTACGTACAATCTGTTAGGAATTAATAAGGGTGCACGGGCAAATAATTCCTTCTTGATATATTATTCCAATTTAAACCCTTCCCTGAATTAAAGGACAATATAGATGTGTGCTGTTAAACAGATGCTGTGATGTGCAGGGCTGGTCAGAGTGATTCCTGTTCCTATGTGCTTTTTTGTGTGTTTGCAGGCATGCAACATGTATGTTTTGTAAAGAGCATCAGGATCCTTTGGGATAAGAGGAAGTGTATAAATGCAGCTCCATCATAGAATCATAGAGTCATTAGGGACTGGAAGGGACCCCGAAAGATCATCTAGTCTAATCCCCCTGCCACAGCAGGATCACCTGGACCAAGTTGCACAGGAACATGTCCAGGCAAGTTTTAAATGTCTCCAGAGAAGGAGACTCCACAACCCCCCTGGGCAGCCTGTTCCTCCTAGTGGCAATCCTTTTGACTATGGGCATTTGCAAAAGGTTGGTTGGAACCAATGTGTTGGTTCTCTTAACTCTCTAGTGATAGGACAAGAGGGCAGGGTTTGAAGCTGCAACAGAGGAGGGTTAGGTTGGATGTTAGGAAGCCCTTCCTCATGGAAAGGCTGATCAGACCCTGGACTGGACTGCCCAGGGCAGTGGTGGAGTCCCCATCCCTGGAGGTGTTTAAGGCCAGCCTGGCTGTGGCCCTTAGTGCCCGGGTCTGGCTGATTGTGGTGATATTATGTCCTGGGCTGGATGATCTTAGAGGTCTTTTCCAGCCTTAATAGTTCTGTGATTCTGTGATCTTACGCTGCTTATTTTGCATTCCCTCAAATTTGGAGAAGGAGCTAAAAGAGTTAATCTCTGTTCCTGTTAATTTACATTTTGCTTTCCTTCCACTTCCATCACACAATAATCTTTCTGTGTTTGGATTTCTAGTATTTACCGAGTTCATGTAAACATTTCCTGGCAGCTACATGGTCAGAATTGTAATATGACAACCTGGGGAGGGTTTCCATTCTCTCTCTCTCTCTGTCTCTCTCTGTCTCTCTCTCTCTCAGTGTTTATTTATTTATGTAAATGATACCTATACAATCTCTGCATCATTACTATTTATATAAATTAATATTTATATGAATTGAGTACATATTTTAATGTATTTTTACATCTTTAAAAAAAAATGTACTCGTGCATATTTGGCTGGCTCAGTTGGTAGAACATGGGACTCTCAATTCCTAGGGTCATAGGTTCAAGCCCTATGTAGGACATCTTGAGACAGTACTGTAGTCTTACCCTGCTCGAGCAGTGGGGGTTGGACTTAGATGATCTTTCGAGGTCCCTTCCAACCTCTAACATTCTGTGATTCTGTGTAAATATCCCTCTTCTGGGCAGAACAGGCAGATGTGAAGAAAGTGCTTCGGAAGTGTAGTTTTGAGGAAGAATCGTGCTGTGGTTCAATAATGCAATTCACTGTCTCATAGAGGAAATGGGAAAAAAAGGAGAGCACCATGGGCTCTCAAATATGCTGCTTGCACTAGTTAGAACCTACCAAAGAAATGAGGAGGTACAGAAAACACCCTGCAGAGCTGTAGTGTGTGGTATGGTTTGGATTAAACACAATGCATGTGTTTATTTTATTTGTTTAGATTGCCGTGGCCTCGAGATCTGCCATTGTATTGCTGTCAGCAAAAAGAAGGCATTGGTATAACTTATGGTCATGTACCTTGTCTGAGTTCTGTAAAACACCCTAGTCCCCATCATACAATTAGAGTTAGAAAGAAGTGTTGAGAGTCTTAGTGCTCAGTGTAATGTGGGCTCTCCCGTACATCATAGAATCATTACGGATTGGATCATATGTGAATCTGATTTATTTATGGGACATAGAGTCATAGAATGATTAGGGATTGGAAGGGACCTTGAAAGATCATCTAGTCCAATCCCCCTGCCAGAGCAGGACTACCTAGTTGCACAGGAACTTATCCATGTGGGTTTTAAATATCTCCAGAGGAGACTCCCCAACCCCATGGGCAGCCTGTTCCATTCCCTCGTTCATGTGCTAGCTCATGGTGGAGAAGAGTGGTACCAGCACTACCAGGAATTTATCCAAGGCTGTGCTGGAGGCAGTTTAGGCCACTTCAGTAGAACCAGCACTTAAAATCCCAGCCAGTTCCCAAGTGAGGTGTTACAGCCTGTCTCCATCATGTCCTGCCACTGCTGTATCAGCACTTGCAAATCCTCATCCTGGTGCTTCATCCAGCCGCCTCCGTTTGCTGCGTGACCCAAACCACAGCTTTTATCCAGCGAGGCTGGAGTAGATGGTCTCTAAAGCCCCTTCCTACCTAAGCCATTCCACGATTTTAATGTGTGCCAGGTAACAAACTCTCTCCAGTTCTCTTGGGAGACTCCTGCATAGCCCACTGGTTCTCACGGCCTGAAGTACTGTCTAGTTTTCCAACATTTCCATGATGTAGTTTCATCCATAAGAACCACCTACAGCCCCTGGACATTGTTCCCCTTTCCCTCTGTTTATTCCCTTTAGACACAGCAGACCCATGGCATGCCCCCATTTTCTTTTTCCCAAGCCTAAATTAGTGTGAGACAATCAAGGAAAGCTCGTTAAATAATCTTTTCTCCATATCAGTCCTGTATTTAAAACATATAATGAGTCAAGTGAAACCATGAGGGATAGAGTGGAATGGCAGCAAGAATGGAAAGGAGAAAGTGGAGGGCTGGGAGGTGAGAAAGTACGTGGGATTCTATTTACAAGAAAAATATGTCTTGAAAATAAGTATTTAAGATGGGAATTGGGGAGTGGGAATGAGCAGATGTTAGCACAGTTACACAAGCAGTCTGGAGACAAAGAAATGGGATCGTTTTAAAAATGCCTGCATTTTCAAGTAATATTTTAAATAAGGCTTCAGCAGCTGGGAAAGGTTACGTAGGCTACGAGCTGGAGACATCCATGGTGTACATAAGACTTTTTTTTAAACACTCTAACAAAGCAGCTGGGTGAGTTATTAACAGATGTTAATGATTTGTCAGTGGTATAAACCATTAAGATCACATTCAGGGGTAGAGCATGGTCATGCCTGATTTCTCCATGGACCCAGACTTTTGACTCAGACCACTGTCATGCCCGATTTCTAACCATGGATGGAACAAGCCTAGAGTAAAACAAGCTAGGAACCTCTTTGTCAGGTTTTTATTTTTAAAAAATGAAAAACAAAAAGAAACTTGATAATTTTTAGTGTTTGTTTATGTAGTAAAGTGAGGGCGAGATGGGTTAAGGATGGAAAATCACTATTTAACCTTTAATTTACAATAAATGGGGAAAAAATGCCTATCTCTAGATTTTTTTCTTACCTGTGTTTGAACTAGGTTTTTAGCAGCTATAGATTGAAGAGAATGGAGCTGTGTATGTTGGAAGCACGACGTATCTGTAGCAAAGCCAACAATTTGCTCAGAGAAGTTGGCCATTAATACCGCGTTTAAGTATGTCCCTAAAATAACTTCATTAGGCCAGTAAGTGCCAAGGAAATCTATAAATAAATAAAAAGAGAGATAATATCTTTATGAGCCATGCTTTTTGTATGTTTTCACAAGCAGATGCATCAGTGTGTATTCTAGGTCTAGAGGGGGTTTTGAGAAACAAGTCTTCATGCTGAGTAGGATGCAAGTAAAATACCATCTCCAAAATAATCTTGGCACAATAGGGCTGCCTTTTGAATGTGTTTCTCAAGAGAGTAGCACTAAATAAAAAAACTTAAGGAAATATTTGCAAGTTTTTAGCTGCTGCAGAGTTGTAGTAAGCTGATGACTCCCTGGTGAGAAGGCAGCGGGTTAGATTGTGCTTTTACAACCCGAGCTGAGCCAGGGCAGAGCTCAGCGGCACCAGCTGAAGAGCAGCGCACGGAAGGGATTGTGCCTCAAAGGTGCTGTGGTCTTCCTGGCTTTTCTTTATCCCAGTAATGGATTGTTGATCCTTCACAGCACTAACATCTCATAACTACAAAAGTCCTGCTGTTCCTCATGCCTTTTTCTCCATTTCCCCAAGTGTGGAGTGGGGACCAAACGGTTCGTGAGTACCCCTGTGTACTGGCTGCCACATCAGTGGCTGCAGTGAAGTGGACCAGATGTACATGATGTAGCTCAAAGATCACCTTCAAGTGCATCTGCCCAAATGTAGGCTTGTAAATCAAGATGGTTTCTCCCAGAAGGTACATTGGAAGCTTCTTTCTCTAAGAAATTAGTGAGCTCAATCACAGAATCATCAAGGTTGGAAAAGACCTTCAAGGTCATCAAGTCCAACCATCTGCCCATACAACCCCAAACTGCTGAACCATCTCCTGAAACACCATGTCTGCCCACTTTTTGAACCCCTTCAGGGACAGTGCTTCTACCTTCTCCCTGGGCAGCCTGTTCCAAGGCCTCCCCACTCTTCTTAGGAAGAACTTTTCCTAAGTCTTGATGATCTTAGCGGTCTTTTCCAGCCTCAATAGCTCTGTGATTTAGCCACTGAAAAGTGACTTTTTAAATTCATAGCAATGCATCCTTTTCATCTCTCTTCTTTTTCTTGCCGACAACAGCGGACAATAGACTCCATTGTGCAGATGATGTATTGGAGCAGTGCATGGTGTATGTCTCAGGAAATTCAGGAACACACTGACACTTCGATTTCAGTCCGAAAACTAATTGAAAGAAGCAGGACCACACAGTGAAAAAGGAATAGGGGAGGAATTAAGGGTGGAACCTCTCTGTTCTAAGTGAACTCTTACCTCAGTCCAACTGATGGTGGAACAGCTGAAGTCGGAGGCATAAAAGCATTGAGATCATGCATACATTAATTCCTGATCTTGAGAGCACTCGTTTGTTAGCACTGCAATCCTTAATTCCTGTGTCTAAACGCTTTGCCAAGGCTGAATGAATAAAGGGTTCCTCAAGTTGCCTGTTAATAAAATTGCTCAATATTGCGAAAGTTACTTGCTGCTATTACCATGACAAATGGCTGCACGTTACAAAAATCTGTTGACTTTTCTGTGAGACATGTAATTAGGGTTGAAATTTCGCATTATAGCTTCAGCAGATGTAATCATTCATGGCTGCTAAAAGAAGCCTTGCGCTGCCAGCCCAGTGTTCAGCAGATTCAGCTCTGTGACTTGGTCAAAAAACTAATGAAACAACAATGACAAGGAGAAAATTGTAATAAGGAAAATAAATTTTAAAGGAACAGTTAAAATTAAAAAATTAAAATTAAAAATTAAAATAAAAATGAATTTTAAACTACAATTTGAAATTAAAATTTAAAATTTATATTATAAATTTACATTAAAAATTAAAATTAAAAAATAAAAATCCTTGATATTAAGGACAATTTAAAGGAATGCAAAAAAAGAGCAAACTGCCCAATAATAAATGCAGTTGGAAAGGGAGGACTGTGGAAGGAAGGAAACTGAGACCTCTCTCTCGGGGCGGTGGTGTGAGTTTTTCATTCAGTTCTGCTGAGCAGCAGGAGGAAAATAATGGAACAATCTGCCCTAGCTAGGAGGTCAGCCTGGAAGTACAAAATGTATGGGCCACACGTAAAATCTGTTCCCACAATTAGGGGCTTTGGCACAGGAGAGAGCAAGGACATAACAAGAAGCTTGAGCACCCTCCTAGTAGCTGCTGTGGAGGCATAGAAGCTCCTCTTCATGAAACCTTTCCCTGATTAGCCAGACAGTGGTTTAGGATCAATTAGATGAATTAATGAGACCGTTAGTACTTGCTCACTACTGCAGTCTTTGCAGAAGTATTTCAAGCTGTTGAAGAGGAAGGGCAGAGTCTTGTCCTTGTCTTTTTGTGCTCTTCTGACAGCTCAGGGGACCTGGAGGGATGTTTTGGCACTGGAACATTTTCTTAATGGAACAGAAATCCTTAGGTGGTATCGAGGCGGATTAATGACTCTGCTTCACCTGTTCCTCACAAACCCTTGTACGGGAATAGGTAATTCTGGAAAGGAGTCAACAGGCAGAATGTCTTTTATACTGCAGCTTTTCGTGGCTGCCAGGACAGACCCTTGTGGCCAATAGAAATTCAGCATCAATTAGAACAGCTCCCAGAGTTGTGTTTTGTGTGCAGGGGCTCGAACAGATCCACTATTCTTGGCCAGCCTAAGCGCAGCTTTGAAAAGCTTGGCCCACGCTCCTTCCTCCCACTTAATCACATTGCTTAAGGATAATGTAAACCTCGGTCTTGGGTGAGAAGCCATAAACCTCGTAGAGCACAAGGCCAATTCACAGGTGCTCTTGGAAGACATCGCTGGTGCAGTTGCACTGAATTTCAGTCAACGGGAATAAATAGCCAGAAGCCTTTGGAAAGAGCTTATTTTGCAATCTGCAGACAAGTTAGCTTCTGAACAGGCAGCTTTCTTGAAAGGCTGGTGTTTGAAAGCTTCCACATTTGAAAAATAGGCCAGGAGTTTTATCCAGAGCATAGCAAAAGTCCGTTTTGATGAGTCATGTGTCCAGAGGCAGAGACAAATACGTTAGAAGGAAATGACTTTTGGAGGTATTGAGCACTGAAATAGGACTGGAGGGGTTTAGATGCTCTGCTCTGACTGCATGGACATGAGTTCATACATGGAGCATTTAAGCCATGTTTTGTTAGAACTTCAGTTTTGCTCAATGTAAACTATTGGATTCGTTGTAATTTTCCTCTAACCCTGACAAATGTATTTAAAGTGAAAATTTCCCACTTCTCTGAAGCTGGATTTTTAGTTTAGCTTTGCTGTAAATGCACCATCACTGACTGTATTAGTGACCTCTGTTAAAAGGAACCTTAGAAACTGTTTGATGATGTGTTAGCTTGTTCTGTTTCTCAGGTACGGTCCATAATGTGGCTTTATTCCCACTCAGAAGCTTCTGATGTGAGCTGGGCACATATGTCTCATCAAAGTCTGTTCCACCACTGTGCAGTTGTGCAGTGTCTGGGAACACAATCAGAGGCAGAACTGTGAATAAATAATTTCAGTGTGGATATATTTCATTTGTCTGCATGTACAATGGACATATACATCTAAAATTGCTGGAGTACCTATAGAATCAATATGTTATACACAGTTTATTAGGGTTGGAAGAAGCCTTCAAAGGCCATCGGTTCCAGCTCTCCTGGAGCTGGGGCTGTTTAGTTTGAGGAAGATGAGGCTTAGGGGAGACCTCATCACTCTCTACAATTATCTGAAAGGACTTTGTAGAGATGTTGGTGCTGGCCCCTTCTCACAGGCCATTAGTCACAGAACCAGAGGGAAAGATTTCAAGTTCCAACAGGCTAGATTTAGATTGGACATGAGGAAAAAATTCTTCCCAGAGAGAGTGGTCAGGCACTGGAATGGGCTGCCCAGGGTGGTGGCTGAGTCACCATCCCTGGATGAGTTTAAAGACTCATATGGTGAAAATGGTTTAGGAGTGAGCTTGTAGAGTAGGATTGATGGTTGGACTCTATGATCCCAAGGGTCTTTTCCAACCTGAATGATTCTATGACTCTATAATTCTATATGTAAGGGGTATATATAGATATATAAAGGGTATATATAGATATGTAAGGGGTGTACATAGATATCGGTCTTTTTCCTGTCTGTCTCACTTGTAATTCTTTGTTTTGAACAATTATAACCTTTATGTGCAATCATTTTCCCTTCTACAAGAGTGTATTTTAGCACCTTTCTTGTATCCTTAGCCTGTCAAGTGCCTAGGAGCGGGGAATTTAATTGCACTTTGTGTTGTTATAAATACTTCTGCAATGCAAAAGCATTGCACTGATGTTTTAACATGCTGTCACTTTAAGACACTCTGTGAAGTGTGAACAGAGCCCAGGCACTTCCAACAGGTGTCTCTAATTGTTCCTTCACTTCTCAGAAATAGCCCTAATGTAAGATTTGCTGCAAACACGGAGATTCGAGGTGTTTGGATCCTGCAGCACGCGAAGCAGGCCTTCGTTTGGCTGCTGCTAAAAACAAACTGAGGTGTGTAATTGATTTTTTGTGTGTGTGAGTAAAGCTTTTATGTTTGCTTTGAGTTCAGACTCCACCTTTTTCTTGTTATTTTTCTGTCCCTTAGGAGGGATTGCAACATGGGCTTTGGTGGGGGGGAAAGCAGTCAGTGTATTCGTTTATTTTAGCAAATAGGATGTTTCTATTACTTTCAGATTTTGCCCGTCTGTAACTGCAGCAATAATAGTGAAAGGGGTAAAAGGCAGCTGAATTACATTTTTTAGAAGTATTTTTATTAAATATTCCAATTGCCTGCTGGTGTTCAAAGGGAGTTCAGGCTTGTCTCGTTCACAGAATATTTGTAAAACCCCCAAAAAGAAACAGATTCCAAAAAATGTCTGGATTGCTGGATGAAATGTTCTTATTTCTATAGAATGGCAGAAGGAGGTCATCAGCAGACACACACACACACACATCTTTTCAGATTCTCAGTGGGTTTGCTTCTGGTTCCAGAAGCTGATACAAGAATATATTGAAATAAAAGACCCAAATATAAACCTGGTAACAAGAATTAATGTTGAATTCTGAAAAGAGAGAAAAAAAACCCAAAGCAAACCCAACCAGTTCTGTTGCTTAGCACATTAATTATGAACGTGCATCTTCTCCATCATTTACTTACTTCACAAGATTTTATTATAAACAGTTATTCTTCTCTAGTTTGGCAGGAAGATAAACTAGGCGAGCTCTTCAAAGTTCTATACTTCAGGTTTAGTGAACGGTTACCAGATCAAATGTTTCACTAATTTTGCAAATACTCTTGGAGATTGATTGCAGAAAATTATGGAAGCCTGTGTACTAGTTAAGCTGGAGTTAAAGTAAAGGAATCCTGATCAATTGGCTAAGAATTGCCTCCAGCTGTGCTGGTTTCCGTCGTGTAGTTAAACAGAAGCTCACCAGAGCTTGATCTATTTGTCCTCATTTTCATGGTTATTGAAGGCAAAAGTATGATGGGCTCAGCGGTGGTCGTGTGTTGTTCTTGAGAGTTCAGGTGCTAAACCAGAGAGTCCACAAAAATGTTCAAAGCCACTAAGTATTTTAGTGTACACATAAAAATTAATACACAAAGAAGCTGTCTAATAAATTCTTGCTAGAATTTACTGAATAAACTCTGTTCTGGAATAGACAGTGACCTCATCCTCATAGCACATAGCTGAGAAGTGAGACAGCCATTCTTCCTTTCCTGAATCAGAAGTTAGGTCTGGAATTGACCTTCCCAAAACCTAGACAGGTGCCTTGACCTCAGAGTGTCTGTGGTGTAACTCCTTGGTTGAACCTCAGTAACTGCTCTAGGCAGGACTGAAAACAGAGCTCTGATTGAGACATTCCACCAGCACATGTGGTTCAGCTGTTGACTGTGTTGCAGCAAAGCAAAGACTTTGGTGTCTCTGCTAGATCCTGTTGTGAGTGCTGTAGCCACTAACATCCTGGCTCTCGTTTCTTCAACGACAACAACTCCCCTTAATCAAAATAACGAGATGGAAGGTCACAGTTGTGCTCCTCGTGGGAATTACGCAGAAAAGTCAGTGTCAAATGGATCCATTCTTGAAATGATTGCCATATGTACCTCTGTGCTGCAGGTGCAGAGTCAGGCACACTCCACATGGAGAAGGTTTTTGTGTCTTAGCACTGTCCATGATGCGTTCCTTCCTCTCTTCCTCAGAAGCTGAGCAGGCACCTCTGCTGTTGTTACAACCAAGTACTATTCTTGAGGTTGTTCACTGGATCTCGGTTGATCTTTAAGGAAAGGCATTCCAAATCAGTCTCTTTCAAAGATACCACTGCTCCTCAGGGTGCTGAAGCTACTCTGGTGATCACAGTCATGGACAGTATGTAGTAGATGCTTCATCATCACCTCTACTCTCTTCCAACAGGAAGGGTCATGTTCCTCACACCATTTCATATCCCTCTTCATCCTTTCCATGTTCACATCTTCACGGTCCCATCTGAGAATCAAGAACTTTTACATGAATCTGTGAAATATATGGCTACTACACTGGAGGTCCTTTCATCTCTTGTGGTAGATTCTTAAGTTTCATCTCCTGTAGTAGGTTCTCAACCCCAGTCTCACATGCTGTCAAGGTTCTCAGGTCAGCAGCTCCACATGGACTTTAACTTGAGGTACCTCCTTGTCATCAGTCTTTATTGTAATGGCAGAATTTTTCCCTTTCCTAGATCATGGTGTAAAACATAATGGTTTAGAGCAGCACGGACTCTGCCTGCCTGATCAGACTACTTGTTAGACTTGTGTCTAGTCTTCATCTCTTCCCTGGGGAGATTCAAAAACCTCCTGGCTGTAACCAACTCTAGCAGCGGGGTTGGACCAGATGATCTCCAAAGATCATTTCCAAGCCCCACTCTCCTGTGATACTGTGAAACTCTTGCACCAACTCAGAATCTTCCCCGACACTTTGGGGTTGTTTCTGGAACCATAAAAACAGACAAGTATCTCCCAATGATGACAATTTTCTGGATGATGTATTTTGTTATCATCCATGTGTAGAACTGGGTGTTCTGGGTTTCTTTTCCTGATACAAAGTGTGCTGTTGGTAGGGATGGAGAAAATACTGTACTCAGAGCATGTGTACAACATGTTTTAGATAAAGAATATAAAATCAAAGTAATGACAAAAATAAAATGGATGTAAGAGTTGACATTTTAAAACATACATTCCTCGTAGAGTTTGGGGAAAATTTGAGCAGGGGCAATTCATTTTATCCCTTTCTCCTGTAGTCCCTCTGCAGATGCAGCTGTGTGTGCTATTGGTCACTTCTCACAATAGCTTCAGACAGGTTAATGCTTTAAAAAACAATCAGTGGCCATAAATTCTAACTGCTCAGTGTATTTCCTTTGGTAGGTTTTCAGCTAAGCTCTGCTATTTATGATCTTTATCCCTGCCACTGTTGCTAGACCTGTCTTTAGTAGTCTTTCAGTTGCTGCTAATGGATTTTATTCTGTGACAAATTACTAGATCAGTGTCCTACAAGAGGATCATTATTTTCTTCCTTCCCTAATTTTTGTGAATCACCCCATAATTCCCTTAAGAGCTTGAACCTTTCAGGGATTAAAGAACAGGTGAAGAGCTGAGATCAGTGTGAGGGAAACAGGATGAGTTTTTGTTTTGGTGATCTATACCTATTTTCTGAATCACTTTTCTTTATACAACCAGCTGAAATTAGAAGAGTAAGCATCTTAAAACCAGTTTTGGGAGCTATTCCCACAGGGTTCTCGAGCTAATTCTGGGAGCTTTTCTTTTGGAATGAGTTCATCTTAGTATTTTTCAGCATCATCTCGTAGATAACAGATGAATTGTTGCCAAAGAAGAAATTGGTCCACCCAGATTGGGGGGATGTAACCAGAAGAGAGATGATAGAGCTGTGCAGTGTGCATGGAACTTCTGATGTAGAGTACACTCTGCCTTTATCCTTGTTGCAGGAGCAAGAGTGCAGTAAATCCTCCCCTGAATGGGTTAGGAAAGGGTCTGTCTTCAGGGACCCACTGACTTCTGCTGTTTCTTTAATTTGATTGCAGCCTCAGTCTTCCTGAGGTCCCTGACAGCAAAGTTCATATTTTAAAACAGTAGCTAGAAGCATGACCGTAGATGTTCCTACATAATTCAAGCCTGGGGGAGACCAGATGCTTCTAACAGCCATTGTTCTGCTCAAGGCTGTGTGACTATTCATGTGACGCTAGTTCAGCTCTGAACAAGGGGAGTGGTGGCAAAACGATGGGCAGGATGGTCAGAAGCAAAGCACAGAGGCCAAGAATTCTGCTCTGGTGGTGACCTCCACAAAATATGAGGACACCTGCAATGATAACTGTCCCCTGAGGCTATGGTTGTAGGAGTCTGGGGACACTTGGTAACAGCAAGTTTACTACTATGAAATGTTGGTTAGAGTTTCTTGTGAAATATCAAAACCAAATCAATCCCCTAAGAAGACAGATGACAAATGTGTGTCCCTTCTTTGAGGACACTTGTTAGAGCCTTGCCAGTGTGTCAGTTGTAGACAGCTCCATCTATAGCTAAGGGAAAGAGAGGAACAGTTATGCAGCACAACTAATTCCATTGGTACTGGATGTCCATCTTCAGAAAGGATGAACTAGACTTTGGACCTTCATGTCTCTGTGCTGGTTTTGCATTGAGCTGAGACAAGTGCCTGGAGCTCCACACTAGAATCAGAGATGACTGAAGATAAATAAGATGACTAATTAATACTTCAGTACTTTAAAAGTATGACATCTAATCCCTACAGGCTGTACATACTCACGATGCTTTTGCCCAGTTTCTGATCCAGTCTAAAGGCAAAGCCTGTCAGTGCCACTGATTCTGAGATTCTGTGTGTCTCCTCATGCTAGACTTGCAAGACATGATTTACTTCCCACATCCACAGCACTAGAGATGTCCTTTGCCTGAACCTTTTTGGTGCCTCTCTGCATGGGTGTTGCTGCATTGCCCAACCAGAGCTGTCTACTGTGTGAAGGAGCACTGAGGACTGCAACCCTATTGTGTTATTGATAAAACCTTATCTGCACTGATGCTGTCAACTACTTAGTTGATTCCAAAGGCCATTGGCATCCTGGCTTGTATCAGGAATAGTGTGGCCAGCAGGACTAGGGACCTAATAGTCCCCCTGTACTGGACACTGGGGAAGCCTCACTTCAAGTACTGGGGAATGTTCTGGGCCCCTCAACTCAAGAACGAGATTGACGGACTCAAGTGAGTCTAGAGGAGCAACAAGGCTGGAGAAGGGACTGGAAGGAAAGTGATGAGGAGAGGCTGAGGGAGCTGGGGGTGTTTAGCCTGGAGAAGAAAAGGCTCATGGGGGTCCTTCTCCCTCTCTGCAGCTCCCTGAAAGCAGATTGTAGTCAGGTGGAGGTCAAGCTCTTCTCCCAGGCAACTGGCAACAGGACAAGAGGGCAGAGCCTGAAGCTGCACCAGGGAAGGGTTAGGCTGGATGTTAGGAAGCCCTTCCTCACAGAAAGGGTGATCAGAAACTGGACTGGACTGCCCAGGGTAGTGGTGGAGTCCCCATCTGCAGAGGTGTTTAAGGACAGACTGGCTGTGTCCCTTAGTGGCCTGGTCTGTGGTGATGTTAGATCGTGGGCTAGACTTGATGATCTTGGAGGTCTTTTCCAGCCTCAGTAATTCTGTGAGTCTGTGATATTTCCCTTAAGAGGACCCCTAATTACAGTTTGGAAGCTTGACCAATGCCACAGCAGTAAACGACTTGACTGACTCTGGAGCTGTGAGGAGCACTATGAAAAGCCTCATGTGGTTTGTGCTCTGCATTTGGCAGAGCTGCTTCATTGCTCTCATATCACCAGTGGGAAGGAGCTTATTAAGTGCTGTGACAAGGCTTTGTGAGCAGGATGAGTCAGGAATATGCTTATCCCTCCTTGAGCAGGTAACTCAGATCATGGACCTCTGGAAAGACCCTTGTGATTGCCACCCTCTCCCCTTTGTAAACTGAGCTGAACCCAGGAATTTAATTTCTTCCCTACCAGTTCGATTGAGCATCCATGGAGGTTTTTTTCACCCCAGGGATGCATAACACTTGATTTAGAGATCTGCTGACTGCCATAGCTGCGACTCAAACAATACTGCCTTCATAGCCTGAGCCCTGAGTGCAAACAGGCTGATAGTTGAATCAGCCCTTTTGAAAAAGTATTAACTAAACCAGCAGTTTACTGTTGCTGTCAAACTCTAAACAACCCTAAATCTTGTTTTCAAAAATCAACCAGAAAAAATGTAACACATTAAAAATGAATTAGACATGGCGCACCACCCGTAAGCTCCATAATAAACAGATCACAGCCCGATGGCAGCCGTTGTGATTTCTGGCACGTCACTGGAGAAGAACTCGTGGGTTTTCAGAATGACCTGCGTCATAAATCATCGCGTTCCCATTTACACAGAGCACATGTATCTAATTTTTCAAGAGTGGCTTCTGAAATCCTGATGAATGGCTTCGGAATTGATTACTGGAATGTATGAAAAGCGGTGTCACGAGTGCTTGATTGAGGAAGAGAACAAAGGGACTTAAAACACGGCGCGGTGAAATCTGAACGCCAAATTGCCCCGTGCACTAAACAGCAAACGAATCGCCACCCACGAGATAAAGCTGGAACATGACGAATGGGAAATCTGTCACACTTTGCTTTAAGATGGATAAATTTATACACGTTTTCAGTAGAGCTAAAACAAAGTGAATGTACAAGCCCAGCATAAATCATCCCCGTGTGTTTTCGGGCTGCGCAGACATCAATATCTTGCTGTCCAGTTTAACGTGTTCTCTGTGTGTTAGTCGTGTTTATTTTCATAATATGGAATGCTTCACGTTAGAAAAAATTCAGACATCCCAGGAAACGTGGTCAAGGTCCTTAATGGAACTCCAGAGAGGCGAGGAGGTATTTTCATGTATCTCTTATCCAGTCCATTTATCTAGGGGATCTTTTGCGAGCACATACGAGCCCCCACCCCTTCACGCTCGCTAAGCTCAAATCACACAGCCCGTCTCTCCACACCTCTCCGTAGACACCACAGACGGACCGTCCAGCCCAGTCTCATCTTTCAAGCGACAGGTAGAAATGTAGCTGGCAAATCCAATTTTTATTTCCTTTGTGTAAAAGGCTGCAAATTACACTCTGTGCTGAAAGATAACGCAGAGGACTTCTCCGTTCTTCCCCACTTTCAAAGATTTATCTGTGTCAGCAGCTGGAGCACGTGGGCTGAGGGTTGAACGTGTTACGTGATTGTAGCGTGTAGATTCTGATTTGGTGTTGAAAGAAACTCCTTGGCAGATAAGTAATGAAATGAAACAGCAAACATGCCATCACCTAATAAAAACATCAGTCCATAAGAGCCATTAACTGCCTTTTCCCAAGACATCCCTTTTTAATTGATATATTTGAATTCGTGAAAAGAAAACAACATCGTGTTATTCTAACAATATGTGTTGAATAAGGTCTAGGATGAGGGAATTTTTCTCTAAGGAAACCATTACCCCTCAGCCAGTCTCTATGTGCAAGGCTCAAAATGACCAGCATTTGTTAAACTTTATTACCGAGGTGCGTGAAGCTTTCTCAGGATTAGAAAAGCCTAACCCTTCTGTCCCGATTTAGAGGGGTGTTGCAGCTTTTCATTAACCTGGAAACCTCCTATTTACATGGTTCACAGCCTGGTCTCAGCTCACTTGGAAGTAACAAAGGGTGTCGGGACAAGAGTGCAGCGGGGGGCTCATCCTTTAGGGCTGCCATCTGAATTTGATCAGGTCAACTGTTTTAACTCCTGCCTCATTAGGCAAAATAAAATGGAGATTACGGTGTGTGCAAGGATCCCGTTACCGACAGCAGGCTCTGCCTCCTGACACTCGCTGCTGATTGTGCATTTTGACAAGACCTCGCTCTCTGGGTTTTCCATTCTGCAGTACAGCAGGCTTTAAATTATTCTGAAGACAAGATCATTTGTATCCCGTGGCATTTCAGAGCTTAGCCAAAGCGCGGTGAAGTAATAAGTGAAGACACATTAGTCTCAGAGGCAGTTTACCTACTGGAGAGATGTCACGGTGTAGCATGGGCTTAATGCTGATAGACACATTAATTCAGCCTGTCAAGCCATGCCTGGCTCTTCTCTCTGCAAAGTTTGGCTTAGCTGTAAACCTGAAAAAAATCTGACACAAAGAGAATTCTGTGGGTAAATGGCTGCTCTTGCCACCTGGCACGGAGAATTCAGTCGTTGATTTTCATTACTTACAACAAGCATGTCCATTTTCTCTTTAGGTACTGCTTTGAGTGGTCATTTCAAAATAGCAGAGAGTTAAACACTCTCCAGCTAATTGTGTTTGTGGGTTGGTTATAATGTCTGTTGGCGTGAAGATGAGTAGCAGTGATTAATCAATTAATCTTTGCCACCTAATTGCCCGCTAAGAAGCGTTTCCCCACCGACCTCACCTCTATATGCTGTACATGAACAGAGAGCTCTTGTTCTATGAATGGCAAAAAAGAGCTTGGCCTGTCATAATTACTGGGCAGATACCTTATGAGGGTGGAGGTAGTTCTTATCCATCACACCCAGGTATGATTTGCTTTAGGAAGGACAGGGGTGGTAAAAGCAGGTGATGTTTAGCCATTAGATAATTCATAGAATCATTAGGGATTGAAAGGGACCTCGAAAGATCATCCAGTCCAATCCCCTGCCACAGCAGGATCACCTAGACCAAGTCACACAGGAACACATCCAGGTGGGTCTTGAACATCTCCAGTGAAGGAGACTCCACAACCCCCCTGGACAGCCTGTTCCAGGGCTCTGTCACCTTCACTGTGAAGAAATTCCTTCTGATAAATCTCTCATTTCACTTGTTGGTAGGATTTTTCTTTGCATTCTTATCTATAAGCAAAGAGTAGCAATTCATGTTCAGCAAGGAGGCAAAAATTCATTTCCAGTTTCCCAATCAAAACTACGAGTACATTTACATCACTTTTGTACTTACTCCTTTGTAAATCAAGAGTTAGCCAGAAGTACAGACACTAAAATGCTGTCGAAATAAGAAGCTCCCCTCGGGGAAGGGGGAAAAGAGGCAACAAGTAATATGTGACAGATGTGAACGTAAATTGTTTAATGCAAAGTAGAACGTGCCCTGTTCCATGGTTAGAAGTGTAGCATAAAATTGTTTTAAGCTGTCTTAAGATTGGTGTTTTTATTCAAGTACTGGCCATCTGATAAATATACACTATTGTTCTGTCCTAAACAATATAACATCTTCTATATATATCCAGAGTAATGTTCAGGGTACTAAGTAATAGGGTCCTGAATGTAGTATCTGCGAGATCCCACGGTATAAAACAGGAAAATTACACTGATTCTATACAGAAAAGCTGACATAATTTTGATGTCAATTGTATGTGAGCACCCAACAGCAGCTTTGAATTTGTTATAAATAAATCAGTCAGGGTTAGGAGCAGAAGTTCAGACGGGGAGTGTTTGGATTTCTTCTACTGTGTTGCGTCACAAATATTTGCATCAGTAAAACAGAAAATCTGGTGACAGGAAGATCATCTTCTGAAGAGAACTTTGCCATCAGATGAACCATTCATCAAATTAACAGTGTCCCAGTACTGGATCCTACCTGAATCCAGTCTGCAGCACCTCCAGTCCTGGAAAAGTATGGAAGGCTCCGACCACAGAACCCACTGCAGTCCAAGTACTCCTTTAGTATAAGGGGCTGCTCAGTTGTCATTTTAAGAAGTT
Source organism: Rhinopomastus cyanomelas (assembly GCA_013400115.1). Classification (NCBI taxonomy): domain Eukaryota; kingdom Metazoa; phylum Chordata; class Aves; order Bucerotiformes; family Rhinopomastidae; genus Rhinopomastus; species Rhinopomastus cyanomelas. The sequence continues at coordinate 154,822 of VXBP01006366.1, read as the reverse complement.
TTGTCCTTCATTAAAAGTAATTCTGGCCAAATTTCATCCCATTGGATGTAGGTAGGATGGAAGAGCTGATGTCAAGCCTTACGTGGTGAAGCCAAGGAGTCAGAACCTCAGCTTCTCAAACATGAGGTATTTATTACTTTGCGTACACTGGCACAAGTGGCAGATGCCCCAAACCTCAGAACAGTTTAGGTCCAGTTGGACAGGACTCTGAGCAACCTGCTCTAGTTGATCTGATCTCTGCAGGGGAGTTAGACTCGATGACCTTGAAATTTCCCTTCCAGCCCAAAGCATTGTGTGGCTCTACGATGAGCTGCCTCCTAATGCGGTTGGACTCTTTCCTGTCCAGTTACGAAGCCAAGAGGGAAGTGCAGCAAATACTCGTGTTGCCTACTGTGGGCAGTAAGGAAAAGGATCTCAATGTATTGCAAGAGTGCAGTGGTGAAATTCCTCGCTCTATCTTGGTCACATGAAAACAAAACTAGCCACAGGGTAGGTCCAAGCCGTCTGGCATAGCTCAGTGTGACTCAGGGTGGCTGGAAGAGCAGCAGTCTGTGACTGTGGCAAGGGGGAACAGAGCTCACCATCTTGCAGAAATAAGAGTAAAGAGGCCAAACTGGCTGCTTTTCCAACACCATAAATTCATCTTTGTGGTCTGGGGACAGCCTGTCAGGTTGTGTTCTCTCAGAGCATTTGAGGGCACATTAGTTAAGGCATCATGCCCAGGGTTTTTGACAACAGGAGTAAAAGAAAAATCTATTCATGTCTTTTACAATCCAGCACAGAGGATACTTCTCTGAGTATTTAACACATTGAAGGTGCTGGAATGGATCCAAACAAGGGCAACAAGGCTGATAAAAAGTCTGCAGAACAAGCCTTGTGAGGAATGGCTAGGAGAACTGTGGCTATTTAGTCTGAAGAAAGAATGGACTAGGGGAGGTCTTATCACTGTGTATCTGAAAGGAGGTCCCAGAGAAGTGGATATTGGCCTTTTCTCACAAGGAACAAGCAACAGGACAAGAGGAAATTGCCTCAAGCATCCTCAGGGGAAATTTAGGTTGGACATTAGGAGAATATTCTTCCTGGTCCTCAGGCCTTGGAACAGGCTGCCCAGGGAGGGAGCTGAACCACCATCCCTTGCTGTGTTTCACAGTCATGGAGATCTGGAGCTCAGAGACAGAGTGTAGTGTTGGCCTTGGGACAGTTGGGTTCATGGTTGGACTTGATGATCTTGGAGATCTTTTCCAACCTAAACAATCCTGTGATTAGCGTGTGGGATTAGAAGCAGTTTGGTGCCATACTCTAGAGATGGCTTGTCTCAAAAAAAGGCTTTGGCCGATTCCAAAGGAGGTGGGAAAGCAATAAGGCATGAGAAATTGCTCAATTGCTCTGAAAGATACAGAAGCATGAGCTGTGTTACTAGAAACGTAGTGCTTTTAGGCTTCTGTCTCCCTACAGGAGACGTCAGCAGCTCCACTAGCATCTCTGACGTTGGAGGAATGCTGTCCTGAGCAGATGTGGGTCAGCATAAAAAGGCTCAGAGCTTGGACTTCTTTCCTGCCTTTCTTTGTGTATGGCAGTGTGCAAATTAAGGCTTCAGTTCATCAGATTCCTTCTTGCAACGATGCAATGTTGTGCAATTTCAGCACAGCTCGGCATGGACCGCCTCGTGGACATCTCATGGACTCTGAGATGGTTTTTAGAGGTAACTGTGAAGCTTTTCAGGAAAGAAGGACTCGAAAATCAAGGGCAGAAAGAAAATCTCTATTTCCATCCTAAATACTCTAACTGCTCTTAGACATAAACTCATTATTGGACCTTCTGGTCTAATATACAAATGACTACTTATGTATTTGAGCTCTTTCATAAATCCACTGTCTGCAGAGAAGCTTGGGTTGATTTAGACTGTTTCAGGTAGATTAATTATCCCTAAAATTTCCTGTGTTTCTGCGTTATGTTTCATTCATCTGCAAACATTTCTCTACAAGCCATTTTAGGCTGCATCAGCTGATGTTCTTACACAGCTTTTACACACCAGCATTCCTCTGGGTCTTGGAGAGATCCAACACAAAATGTCTAATGTTCTCACTTCAGGAGGTCTGGATCTTTCACCCCAATTTAATAGCTATTTATGCCTCGAGAAGATCTTATCTAGTGGACTATTGGTTCAGGGTCATTCACCGCCTCGCATTGTATTGAAACGTGGACAGAGAGTGTAATTTGTTAATGTCACGAAGGATGAAGTCGGTTAGAAAGGGAAGTGTACACGATTTATAATAACACAAGTGTTTCCTTGCTAATCCCTTGGCAGGTTCATTATCTGTAGAGCCCGGGGCAACAGTTGGCCTATCGTGAGAGTGAAATTTAACCCTCAGCATGAAATTAATCCTCAAAGACTTTGGTCTCCTCTTTCTAGAAATAATAAATTCAAAGTGATTTTATAATTTTCCTCTCTAACTTTATGCAGAGGTGTTAAATTGGTATCTAAACACTGTGGCACATGTCAATCTATTGATTTATGTTTAGTTAACTAACACACGAGTGAACACCAACTATACTAAGGAGCTGAAGAAGTGAGTTAGTGGTGTGTTCGTGTTTTCTTCCTGAGAACCTTTTTCCTCTGATAATTAAGAAAATGCTGTTCCTTATAATTACAAGGAAGACAAGGAGTGGGGTGTAAAATAATTACAGTAATCATATCTGGGGTCCCTAAACCTTCTGGGTGTATATATGAAACAACTTGTTGGGGGGGGGGGTGTGGTTCTACCCTGACTTGCTTTGTAAAACTTCCTAGAAGTCTAATGAGGGCTTGTTGCTGGAAAACAAATGGGTTTTTGGTAGAACTCTCGAAAGTATGTGTTGAATCAGCTGTGTAAATACTGAGGAAATCAGCTGGGTGTTTTCAGAGAGAGATTTCTTTTTCTGTCATACGCAAAGTTCTCTCTCCTAAGAAGAAAACAGGGAAAAGTGATTTATTACTGATTCATAATCTGTGTTTTTAGAATGTGATTCCTTGCTCATGGCACAGCCTAGTCTGTAGGAGCAGATGAGCTGTTGCTGTTGATATTATGTCTACCTAGGTATAGGGTAAGGATTTTTCCCTGTTTTAGCCAGTATTTACCCTGTGTATATCCCTTAGCTGGACAACTGACATATTTTGGTGTTCATCTGTAGAGAAGTTTTCTGTTTCGGAAGGCAGCAAGTCACATTTAATAGATGTTTGCAATTGGCCGTGTCACCTGTGCTGAAGACCTTCTACAAGATATTACTTGAAACCCAGCACATTTGTAGCCCTTGGGACAGAAATTAAAAGAGAAGAAATGAAACAGGTCAAGTGCTTCTTCCTACTCATTCCTGACCCCAAGCAGGAAGTTTGCAGGCTATTTAGAGGTCGTTATATGAGGACATCTGGAAATATATGACTCTTCTGATGGTCCCTCTTATTCTTCAGACAGAATTTCTATATAAATATGTGAAGGGTGGATGTCAGGAGGATGGAGCCAGGCTCTTCTCAGTGTCATCTAGTGATAGGACAGGGGGCAATGGGTGTGAGCTGGAAAACAGGAGGTTCCACATCAATAGGAGAAGGAACTTCCTCATGGTGAGGGTGACAGAGCACTGGAAGGGGCTGCCCAAGGGGGTTGTGAAGTCACCTTGTCTGGAGACATTTAAAACCCATCTGGATGTGTTCCTGTGTGACTGGATCTAGGGGATTAGACTGGATGATCTTTTGAGGTCCCTTCCAATCCCTAATGTTCTCTGATTCTGTGATTTCCTCTGCATATTGTAGGAAGGGTAGTTTTGTGTCCACATATACTCTAGCGCTGAGAAGGAAAGCAGCAATTCCTGCAGGAGGTTAAACAGGACAGTGAGCAGAGGAGTGTCTCTGACCCTAAAAAGAAACTTCAGGACATGTTAAAGATACCACTTGACAACTACAGATGTGGGTAGAGTCAAGGAAACCTCTATAGCTTTTTGTAATATTTATTGCTTGGATAAAAAGTCCTACATTAGTACCTCATGTAGAGTTAAAAGAGGTTTCTAATGTGTTTTAAGCTGCTTTTAATGTTAATGGAAGCTGATGGATTTAAGCATTATAATTCCATCACACAGTAAATTAACACCGTGTAGTTATGGTGTAAATAATCTATCAAATAATAATTAAATGATTCAAATAATAATCACTAGTCACCTATGTCTCACTATCACCATCCCTTTGGTGCAGTAGTAGAGAGAAGGAGTGTTTGCAGAAATGCAGTGCTTGGCCACAGGTATCAGAGATGTCAAGGAAGGTATTTTGAAGAGTGACTGCCTCAAGGTTTCCCATCTGCTCCATGTATAGAGTTTCTTAAGGTCCACGCTCTCTCCCACCACTGATTTTCCCAATTTTACTCTCTCCCTGTACATCCATCAGTCATCCCCTTGTGACTGACTTTCCCTCTTCGCCCTTTTCTCAGACCACGGGCTCATAGTGAAAACTTCTTGCAACAAAAGCAGCAGTGTTTGTCGATTGGGAGGCTGTGGTTTCTGCTGCCAGTTCCAGTGACAAGTTGGCATCCTGTGACCTCTAATAAATGATCTGCAGTAACCTGGCAGGTGATACGTCTCCTAGCTGGTAGGCAGGGTGGCTGGTTGTATTTTCCAGAGGGTCTTGAAAGAGAAAAAGGCTGAAAAAAAGGCTCTCCCCTGCACGTAATGGAACTGGAGATTCCTTTCTGCAGACATTTAAGGTCAGCTTTATTCCTGGGAGTGGTTCAGGCCACAAGACAAAGTGTATCATTTGAACAAGGATGACACTGATGTACCCAGCAGTGCTTAGTTACAGTAAGCCCTTCTCATACCTTAGTCTGGGCACCTTTCATGCTCCATAGCAAAGAAAGTTTGATGCTGGGGATCCTCAATTCCTGTTTTCATGCACCAACTATATTGCACAAAGGTTAGACCCCCAACAGAGCAGCTAAACCTAGTACCAGTGTTATGTCACAGAGCAAACCAGTAGTAGACACTGTGTGGGTTGCTCTTTGGAAGGAGAATAGCATAACACTGGAATCACAAAATCACAGAATCTCAGAAGATTAGGGATTGGAAGGGACCTCGAAAGATCATCCAGTCCAATCCCCCTGCTACAGCAGGATCACCTCGATCCAGTCGCACAGGAACGTATCCAGGTGAGTTTGAACAAGATGGGTTATGCCTTTTTTCTCCCAAAGAGCTACCCATATGGTTGCTTGTCTTATTAGCAACCCTCTGTTGTTTATCACTAGCTATTAAATAATTCAATAATTCAGATAGTTTTATGTCTGAGTCCATGTAGTGCTCTGAAGACTGGACTAGATGTGTGTGTGCTGAACATGGTGAGGAAACAAAGCAGTAGCCCAAGAAACTACATCAGACCTACCTTTTCTTCTGCCTGTTTTTCAGTCCTCGGGCTCAGTAGCTAAGTTGGATCAGCTGTGTTAGCTAGCATGGTCTGCCTGCCTGCCTGGAGAGGGATGTGAGCAAAGTGCCTGTAAAAGCCTTCGGTGACCGTACAAAATGAACGGAGAAGTTTTTCTAGCTTCCAGCTGGTGGTTACTGAAACAATTTGTTTTCCAAGCTGGCCATCACCCTAGCAAAAACTGATGATACTTCCTTGATTCCAAAGATTTTCCTGAATTCAAAAGGAATAATTTACCATTCCTTTTTTGGGGAAAAAAAATACTTCAAAAAGCACAAAGCTGCAAAGAAGCTGTAGAATCTACCGGGAACTGTGTCCTGCAGACCACGGTACTGCCTGCTGCCCACTAGGGCTTTGCTGGAACCCTCTCCCCTTTTCAAAAGCTGCCTTACTTTGTGCCTTTAGGATTATCAGCACTTGGAAAAGTCTTGTTAAATCTTGTTTTCTTTAGACTTAACAGTGTCTCGGGTGCTGATTAAAAAGGGAGCTCTCCCTTTTCTTCCTGAAGCCGACAAGAAATATTATGGAAAATTGCGTTAACTCTTGCAAATCCCTCTACAACTATAAAAGTACAAATGAGATCGTCCCTGCTGTTTCAGTCAGGCCTATGAACCTCAGAGCAATAGGATATTTATAAGAAAATTCCAGACATAGCAGTGGTGCTGTGATCCATATGACCCAAAGTTTCCAGTCTTTGTCTATCCTCCTGTCTTTAAGGAAAAACAGAGGGGCATAAAATGAAAACTTGGAAGATCACAAATCATTGTTATGACTCATTATAATGAATGATTTGCACGTTCCTTTATGGGGTAGTTAGGTTGAGTTTGGGGGGAAAAAAGAGCAAAGAAACCCTCCTTCTTAATTTTCACCAATTTTCAAGCAACTGTCCTTCCTAAAATATCAGCATTCCTTTTTTTGGGGGGTAACCAGGAAGGTTTTTTCAGCTGGGAGGGTGATATAAGGTGCAGCCTCACACGGCTGTGATCACCAGCCCTGTAGTGTTTCCATTACAGCATTAATTCTTGTATTCTGGTGTTTCAAACTGGGCTGCAAAATACTTGAACTTTGGTCATTTTCAAAATGTATTGACAAATAAGAAAAATCATTTCACTGACTGAGGCTTTTCAGTTCTGCGAGAACAACGGTGTCCTGGCAGCTTTGTGATTCGCAGTTCTGGATGCTCGGGATTAGCTTTCTGACCGCAGCGTACACATTTCCTTACCTTTTGGGGTAGTGTTACTTTTGGTTAACTATTAGTAGTATAAGAGCTACTAGAAAAATAAAAACCAACCTACTGAAGTCTGAAAATAACTGCTGTTTTTTTCCACTACTCTGAATTTGTGAAAACTCATCTTTGGTTTGTGATGCTGCTGTGGCAGGGGGATTGGACTGGACGATCTTTCAAGGTCCCTTCCAATCCCTAATGTTCTGTGATTCATAAGGGGAATGAATAGTGTGTGTTCCCAGGTGTCAAAGGTTTCTCTTCACCTCCTAGGATAAATTTTAATGTTACACAAAAATGTGCTGACAGTGAGGTTAGGTACCTGTGGACCCTAAAAGCCACTGGCTAGCTACCATTTCAACAGACAGCAAACTGTCCTTAAGGCTATGGGGTTACGCTTTGGCTGCACTTCTCCCAGAGGAAAGTGCACTTTTTCAGATAAATTGTGTTACAGGAAGCCAGAGTGGGCTAGTTACCTGTTTGTACTTAAACCCCTCAGCAGCAGAAGTCATAGCGCTGCAGAGGGAACTTCATCCTTAACTTGCCTCAGTGTACATTCAGAATTGGTCAGTCATCACCACCTGATAATGAATTCCAGAGACGCTGAGGCATCAGGGCACAACTGGTCAGGTAAAGAGCTTGTTCTTCAGCTGAGAGGTTCCTTGTTTCTCTAGTTTCATTTCAAAAGGAAATGCTGCTTCAAGGCTGGATGCTCCGTGGAAATACATCAAAAAATAGAAGTGCAGAAGGATTAGAGAAATAATAGGGAAAAGTCATATTTCCATGGAAGCAGCATTTAGAGAGCAGGCAATGCCCATGTTATCTGTATTAGCTATTAGTTCTTTAGAATGGTTTCTCTGTTACTAAGAAAGGACATGTGAGTCAAGTTCTCAAATGCAGAGCAATTAGCTCTGCTTTTCAGTAAAGTCTGCTCGCGTCCCTTGCAGTATTTGAAGAATCTCAGCCACAATATATTAATGAAATTGTTTCCCTTTTAAATATTTTCCAGCATAAGCACTGGAGGTTGGGTGAACACTCAAAACTAACACTTCTTTCAGCAACTTACAATTTGATTTTGGCTATTTTCCACGGAAAATGAGTTTGGATTTCTGCATCTGACCATTGCTTCCCTGTGGGAGAAGAGATATTTTTGGTTATCTTTCCTACTTTGGCCACGGGGAGCAAGTGTAATGTATATTTTATTGTGGTTTGCAAATTTTTGGTGCTAAATCATTTTAATTTAAAAATAATATCTCTGACTACTCTAAGCCTTGATGGGATTGATCTAATCCAAGAGCTCAAAAATGCTAATGAATGCTGAAAAAGCACAAAGAATGTGCAATGAAAAGCCTTGAACAACCTTCCAAAAAATCCTCCCCCGAAACCTTTTTGCCAGAAAGCCGCAATGATTTTCCTGCCTTCTCAGAAGGAGAAGTGTTGTGTGATTACCATAGGGGACACAGAAATCAAAGCTTTGCTGAGAAAACTATGTGGAAGTACTTGGCCCTTTCAAATAGAAATTGTTGAAGAAAAATGTGACTTTTTCCTGTGGGACACAGATCTTAATTACATTTTGCTGAACTGGAGGAGCATTACTGTGGTGCTTGCTGCTTGTATTTGGGGTATTTCCAGCGATGGCCAGTGGCAATTACTCATTCAAAGCCTTCCTGTGACTTATCAGATATGTGTTTTGTTTTATCAACTGCCTCCACATCTTTGAAGTCATAAAAGATACCCTTAGTTTTAAAGGCAAGCAAAATTATTCCTCTGGTTTGGCGTCCTTTAACTGAGAGTTGAAATTTTTATGCATTTACATTTTTCAAAGGCTCTGATTTGCAGAGACTCAGTAATGAGTTTGTAGATCACAGTAATCACAGAATCATTAGGGATTGGAAGGGACCTCAAAAGATCATCTAGTCCAATCCCCCTGCCACAGCAGGATCCCCTGGATCCAGTTGCACAGGAACATGTCCAGGTGGGTTTTAAACCTCTCCAGAGAAGGAGACTCCACAACCCCCTTGGGCAGCCCGTTCCAGTGTTGTCACAGGACACAAGAATGACTCTGTAGAGTTAGACTAAAGATCCATCTCGTTCAGCAGAGAGAGGTCAGGAGAGGATATATATTCTTGTAACAGAAGTTAAAGTGAGTAAGAAACAGGTCCATTTTCAAGCACGCACTGAAATCAACCAAACCACATTCTCATTGTTCCCTGACTCCAGACTGGACACTGGGGCCTTCGAACTCTACAATCTGATCTCTACTTTCTTTTGAAAGCTCTTCTAGTCATTAGTTTCTATTCCTCATCACTTTGTCTGTTGTTTCCCTATAAGCTGTTCTGCAGGAAAACATACAAGACTTTGTCCAAAACTAATGAGAACCAGATTTTTGCTGTTGATGCATGAGGCCACGAGTGACTACCCATATTTAAACTCATAAAAATAACTCCATCATCTCTGACAACACCAAATTATTCCTTATGGTGCCATTTTCGATGATTTCCCCAGTTTAGATGAGGGAAAAAAAAAATCCATAGATTTTCAGGGAATTGTTTTTACTTGGGAAATAGAAGTGACAAGAGTTTTCAGAAATAAACTATTGCTGTAAGAACCAAAAACACTGCTTGGACCATGTCTGCAAGTTCTTTCACCAGTGTATCTAAGTGCTTTATACACAAGGTGTAGAGAGAAAAACACAAGTGTTACTCACATTTTAATCCTTGAGATACAGAAGGGAACTTGCACAGCATCACATGTGTGATCCTTCTCTGACCACTTTTTAGGGTGAAATTAAAAAATGGTGGCTTTCACTCTACTATTTTTTTTAATGATAGTTTTCACTGACGTTGTGGTTGTCAGTGTTCTGAACTCCCCTCTCCACACACACACACTTACTGAGTGAGTGAGGGTTTAGATAAATTTGTTTTAGCTAACCCAAAGGGAGGTGGCAACTGGTTGGATTCAAATTTTGCTCCATCTGAATTCTCCTGTAACTGTTTTGTTGATTCAGCTCTGACTTTCTTATTCAGAGGTTGGTGTTTGCTTCTACCTCATCCACTGGTAGTTTCCTCCTTTTACCCTACTTCTACTTCCTGGAAATCTCTGAGGTCTTTTTGTTACAGTATACGTGGCTGGATGACCAGTCAGATAGGGAGAGGACAGAGGAGTAGATCAGGACAGAGGTAAGGGAGTGGTGAGGTGTGGAATGGATGCATTGATGAGTTAAGTGTTTGATAAGACTTTGGTAAATGTAAGAATCCATTGATTTCTGTTTGGCAATTTTTATTTGGAAAAAAGGAGACTGAGGGGTGACCCCATTAATGTTTATACATATGGAAAGGGTGGGTGTCAGGAGGATGGAGCCAATGACAGAACAAAGGGCAACGGGTGTGAGTTGGAACGCAGGAGGTTCCACATCAATATGAGAAGGCATTTCTTCCCAGTGAGGGTGACAGGGCACTGGAACAGGCTGCCCAGGGGAGTTGTGGAGTTTCCTTTTCTGGAGAAGTTTTAAACCCACCTCGCCATGTTCCTGTGCTACTTGATCTAGGGGTTCCTGCTGTGGCAGGGGGATTGGACTGGATGATCTTTTGAGGTCCCTTCCAACCCCTAGTGCTCTGTGATTCTGTGATCCTGGTCAGATAAATTTTCCCATAGCTGATACTTGATGTTCTAACTCAGATAAAATCACCTCTGTAGAGAATTTTGTTTTCAGGATACCAATATAATTATTTCCAAAAATTCTTCAAAAGATATAAACTAACAAGCATCATGAATTCCAGCAAAGAGGAATTTATTTAGACAAATTGTCAAATAATCATCAGCAACACTTCTCTACCCACAATTCTGGTTTATTACTTATGAAATAAATATGAACTGTATGAAAAATACTGTGTTTAGTTGGAAGCAAATCTACATCTGCTACAGGGAATGACTGAAATAAATTCTGTTATTTGCCTGTTCTCTATGTTTCTATTTTATTGTCTCCTTATTGGGTTTGCAGTTAAATAATCACCATAGCTCTACTATTATGTTTAAAATATGAACCCTGCACGAGCAAAATTTATATCTTTGGCTTGTAATGACTAGGTTTTTTGCTTTGAAAGCTAATATTCAGTTCTTCAACAGCTCCTAGGATTTACTGTTAAAATAAGTGATGGAATTATACTCTTAATTTAGTTATTATCCTGTGAGTAACATAAGCAACTGAAGGAACTTGAGCCAAAAGGTGAAATAAACTGTATTATCAAGGTCCATTTTGCAGTGCAAAGTTTTGCCTGAAATTTAAGCATCAGCAGATAGCTCTAACTAGCAGTAGTAACACCTGAGTAAATGTTTAAGTTAGCAAATCAAAATCACTTTAAATTAGAATGCAGTTATTTTTATTCTAAGCATGTCAACGGTTAAACAATGTGTGTTTATATGAAGCTTCAGACTATGATCATTTTTTATGCCTCAGTACTGTGTCTAGGTCTCAATCATGGAGAGAAACATTAGGGCCTTTGCTCAAAATAGAACATATGATAAAACCCTGGTGAAACACACGAAGAGAAGGAAAAACACAGAGCTAGGACTGCTGCTCGTTGGCAAGCGCCGCACCGTGGTGTAGAGCCCGGTTCTCTGAGTCAGTGTTTTTCTTTCCCTCTCAACTTTGTGGTTGGAGAACTAGTCAGCAGCACGGCAGAAAAGCAGCAAGAGATTCTGGAATCTGCACACGAGGGTATAGGCTTTGCACACCCAGTGGCAAGAGTTTGGTGTCTCTAGCCTGCTCCACATCACTGTGGTTTCCTAAGTAGCTGGGATTTAACTGCTCGCTATCTGCTTGAATCTGGATGTGAAATACCGGCTTCTTCCTTCTTGATTTTAAGGTGCCTAACTAAAACAATTTCAGCACAGGTTGGATGTCTTTCTCCAGCCCAGATCAGTAAATAAACAATTTCTCAGTTACATTGTGCCAAACAGACTTTCAGCTGTAAATACCTGGATACTGTGGCAACAGACGTTCTCAGGACAACTTTGATGAGATGCTCAACAAGCAGTTTAGCAACTGAGAGATAAAAATTGTGGGTTTTCTTCCAGAAAACACAAGAACAGTACTTATTCTCCTACAGGTGTCATGTACTTTCAAAATAATTAATGGTCTCTCTATTGCTATCAAAATAAGAATAATTAGGTTTATTAATTCCTCAAGGAGTAGTTATTGTGCTGGTTAGTGCGGATAAATCAAAATACTTCTGGGGGTGTAGATCATGCAGAGTTTTCAGCTTCTGTCTTCTCAGCAGACTCCAAAAGCTCTAATAGTTTTGTAGTATTTCCACTTTTTGAGATCAGGTCGATGTGTCTTCTGGGGCCAACAGGAAAGGACACTGATGTTTTCTTCTTAAAACAATTACCAGGACTTTTGTATTGACGCTACTGCAAAGATGCTGTTCAGTCAAGGAAGGGATAGAAGACCAAGACTTGTGGGCTGCTACTGTGAGAAGGGGAAGTTGTGAGGTCCCCAGGACATGAGATCTGAAATTGGGACTTGCAATGAGGATCTTGGAGGGCAGGCAGTAGATCCTGGGGAGGGTCCCAGATGGGAAGAGGTAACCTTCTAGTGGTCATGGAGCTGTTGGGTTGAAGGTTGGACTTGATGATCTTAGAGATCCTTTCCAACCTTAATAATCCTGTGAACCTGGGGGCAAAGTACCTCTGAGTATCCCCAGGGTGGGAGTGCCCAGTACCATGGAACTGTGGTCAGAAAGCCAAAAGGCAAGAAAATGACAGGGAAGTTAGGCTGCTGATGATTTTTAGAGCAATAAAGCTTTCTGTAAACACACGACGTGTTAAATGTCCAGGGACTTGTGATGCTTGCTGTGTGCTCATAGTGAAGAGCAGGTTGTTCATCCCAGTCCTGGACAAGCCCCTGGGGCCCGTACGTTCATTCAGCAAGTCTCTGAACACTGCCTGCACATCCTTCTTTTCTGATTTCAGAATAATAAATTCAATCACAAGCTCAAAGTGCAGGAGAATTTATCCTCTTTTGTTCTAGCAAAGCTAATGGCATCGGAGGCAGGCATCCAGCTCTCAAAAATGCCTGAAATTCAGTGGTTTCATAATGCTTTCAGAAAGGAGCAGGCTCAAAGCAGACAGAGCCGTTATATATCCACCAGTTGTCCTCATTCCTCTAAACAATCATCAAAACCAGGCCAGGTTGTTTTTTGAAGTTCTCTGCATTATTAAGATTACTAAATGCAGGCTGCTGCTGCCTCCAGAATAAAGCAAACACGCATTTCTTCAGCTCTTCCCTGAGCTTCTTATAACAAGTGCTGGCCATCAATTAGCTAGTTCATTAAAAAGTTACACATGATTTTATTGAGGCAAGCAATTCTGAATCAAAGAAGCCAATTCGCAGATCTAGGTCGAGGCACGTAATTGGCATGTACTTTAGGATCGCTGTTAAAGCTATAAAAAAGATTTACTAGGGAAGGAATGGATCCAAAACACCCTAAAGGAAGGAATATGTTGTTTGTGTGACTCGGGCTTGCAAGCAGACTCATTTAATCCTGAGGTCTTACCTATGTTAGAATTAAAAACGTGAAATAAATGTAAACCTCCCTTTGAGCAAGAAGCATCACAACATCACAGTAATGATAAGGTTGGAAAAGACCTTAAAGGTCATCCAGCCCAACCTAAATCCAAATAAACCAAGTAAATCTAACATCTAGATCATGAAAGTCATCCTTTGTGTGATCCACAGAAATGACAGAAGGTGTGATGGCATTTCTTCTGCCATCATTGCTCTCAAAGACATCATTTGATGACATTATTTAAAGTGAGTTGCCAAGTCAACACCATGTTCACTGCAAACCAGAATGCACTAAGTGTGATCCCCATGTTGCTGACGTCCACAGTGAAGTAATGATTAAAACCCCAGTTCTACAAACAGTCGTGCCTCCATGACGTAGTGGGGAACCTTGTGACCGTGCTGGTAGGACACGCTCAAGCATTCACAGGGGGAGCGAGGAGGAAGTTGTTTACCCGCGTGGTTCTACAAGGTTTCTCTAGGCAAAAGGAATCCATTTTTGGGTTTGGACCTAGAGATGTAAACGATCACGTTTTCACTATATTAAAACGTGCCCAGGATCCACTTTCTGTTTTCACTGTGGTTGCTCTTCGCCACGACGTAAAAGCCTCTGTAGCTGATACTGCTGTTGGGCTTTGTGTGGTGGCACTGGGGCAATTTTTTTCAGCTATTAGTCTTCCCAAGGGTTCTTTGCAGACAAAATGTTATGCATCAGCTCTTACTTGAGGGTAAGCCTATTGAATAGCATTCTCCTCCCTGCCAACTTGGCAGCAAGCTCTCTGCTAATAAAAGAGGTTACCCCAGATAGAGATCCCAGATGTGCCTCAACTACTTTTATTAGGGCTGCAGAGGTGCTCGGGGTTTCATTCTGAGTCTCTTCAGAAAAGCTGTGGGCTTGCCTTTGTAATTGCCAACACAAATCTTGTTACATCACTGGACATTTGTTCCTCAAAGTGAATAGAATGTGAGGTGTGTTAGCACAGAGCAGAGCTCAGGAATTGCTGATGTTCCAAACAACACAAGCCTTTTGCCACAGTAGAAACCTTGATTTGACCGTTTGGTTCTGAGGGAAGAGAACATCTCTCTCTAGCACTGAATTCCCTGAGTGATTCTGATTCCGTGGCTTCTCCAGTGAGGTGAGCCTGCTCTGTCAGGGGGATTGGACTAGATGATCTGTCGAGGTCCCTTCCAATCCCTGACGATTCTGTGATTCTATAAATTAAAAATACCTATTAATAAGATTCAGTGTGAAAACCCACCTGGATATGTTCTTGTGCGACTTGGTCTTGGTGATCCTGCCCTGGCAGGGGGATTGGACTGGATGATCTATCGAGGTCCCTTCCAATCCCCGATGATTCTATGATTCTGTGCTTTGTTTCTAAAAATATATTCCAAATTTCTCTGCGCTGTTTAGTTCAATGTTTTGGCTGCAGTTTGAAAACAGCAAGAAACAGGGTAATCTGAGATATTCGTAAAATAGTATCATTTGCTAAATTCACTGTTGCTGTCCATAAATCATAAATAATAAGATGTTTACAACCTTAAATCATAATTTGGGTTTTCCTTTCAAGGCCTGTTGAAATCTTTACTGTCATCAGAACGCAAATAGAGCGAGAAAGGTTTTAATTAAAATAATTCATTGCTTGCTTTTATTGTTCATCTTGCTATGAAATTATGAAAAATGAATGGTGTTCTAATTTCTGGTCGTGTCTTTGCTTGGTTTTGATTGCCATTGTGTCAGACATAACGAGAAAGAAAGCGCACAGTGGATTCATTTCGTAGCACGACGCACTTCAGATTTTGAAAAACTCAAGGATTCCCATTAGTTTCAAGGGGCTTTGGATCAGGCACAGGGTTAACAGCTTATTTTTCAAACAACTAGAAGGAGGTGTAAATGTCAAAGGTGATAGCTATACTGTGAGTTCCATAAACTACAAAAAAAGTTACTGCTAAAGCACTATTTTTCCTTAGTTTAACAGCTCCTGTGAAAGCAGTCTTAGCGAGTGTATCAGGAACAGTGCGTAATAACGAATCAGAAAAGTAAAAAACCTTTAAAGCTCCTTTTATATCATAATTGGAAAGTTAAAAGTGACTTAAAATCCCTGACTTCTCATGCTGTGATGTAAATTGTATTTTTTTTAGGTTCCAAATTCAAAGAGGGAAAGCTGATCCCACCGGTTACAAGAGCCTGGGGGACTGTTTCAGGACTATTTTCCACCGGGAAGGGTAAGAGAATGTTTTTAAAATTGTCAATTTTTATGTGACCTTTTGTAGTCACCCACTTTCCAGACATCAGATCCTCTTTATATTCCACCCTTTTTTTGCAATCGCTGGAATTTGGGAAACACAGTCTTACATAACAAGCACAAATTGACAAGTCTCAGCATTATTTACACCTCCAATACTAATGTTTTATTGTGAGGAGATGTTTAAAGACCAGAATGCAAAGCTGGGTAGGATGGGATGGACACATCAGCATCCAGGCTCCTGTATCCTCTTTTCCTGGTTTTCTGACCTGGCTCAGCCTGACCCATTGCTAGTTCAGAGAGTGACTTGTTTCCAAGCTCTGATGAACCAGCATTCCCAGTTAGCTACGGTAGATGTTTCCAGGACCTGTGTGGAGAAATTCCACAGCTTTTCAGTTGGCCAGAATATGGCAAAGGCTTTACGTCCTTAGTCATCTGAATTGTGCTGGTTTCAGAAGGTACCACTGCTCTGAGCCTGAGCTCCTCTAAGGGACTTGGGCTCTGATCCAGACAGGCATTTAAATAAACACTTAATTTTATGAGCAGTCCAGTTAAAGCCAGTGAATATAATGGGACTGATCGTATGCTTAACGTTAAGCCTGTTATCCACAGGAGCTCTTTGGGAGCCAGCCTTTAATCAAAGTAGCTCTAATTAGTAAATGGTGCTTTTGAGCAGCTGGCAGGGTTTCCACTGGACCTTTGTAAATACAAGAACGACTCATTTTTGATCCACATAGTCATCAAAATTGAGTTTTTCTTAGATATAGTGGGATAGATACCACTGTACCAGATACACGTTGGAGGCGGCAGATGTGAGACGAGGCACAGACATCTGTCCACCAGCTCTACTGAATAGAGAGAGGTGAGATGAGCAGTGAAAAGTAAGAACAGACCAATTTTGTTTCTTATAATGAGGTTTAGCTGAGCTGCACTGTAAGTACACAGATACAGAACTGTTTGGTTTGAATTGCTGAGGTAGAGAGGTTTTGTGAAGCTGTTGAGAGAGAAGTTGTCACAGTTGCCCTTATCAGCGTTAAATTCATTTTCAACGAAAGAATAATGTTCTGCATTATCATTACAAAGCATTAAACAGCTTAAAAGCTAAAAAAAGAAAGATAATCTGTGGCCTCTGGGGTTTTGTATGTTGAGTGTTTGTGAATTTTTCTTCCTTCTCAAAAGAAAACTATTTCTGCAACAGAAAAACCTTAATATCATGTCAGTCTATTTTTAAATACAGGGCTAATGTCAATATCTAAGTCTGAGCATGAAAATGATATCTCATCCAAACTCCCTGGTGTTTTTATTTTGTGAACACATCTGGAGAATGAGTCTAAATCAAGAGAGAGTTCCTGAGTCCGTTGATTTTAGCGTCTTACTTGATTACTTATTTGAATGTGTTGTGTACCTGGCTATGTGTACAACCCCTGTGTCTAAAACAGCAGCAAAGCTCAACGTACCTTGCAGTTTTGGGGAGGGGGAGAAGGAAACAAATACCCTGCATGTTAATTGTTTTGCATGTCGTGCTTTTCAAATGCCTGTCAGAGACACAACTCCCACTTATTCTACAGATCTGCCTCTGTTATCAATTTCCAGTGTGCAGACAGTGTTTGGTGAGACTTGGGGTGTTTCACTGCAGAGAAACTATTAAGGGTCTGAGCACAGTAGTCATCAGTGAACAGCTTCAGAAAGGAGAGCTAAAGACTGTTGGGTTGTGTTTGGTTTTCTTTCATAGAATCCTTGTGCCCCGATGCTGGAGTTAGAATATGTTGTTTTATATCGATATCAAGGCGTGACAATGTAAACAGGAAAAGGCAACGACTGCATTGAATGACTGTAGAGTTAAATCACCATTTAGCTCTGGTTTGCACTAAGTCTCTGTTGGAGTAGAGCTACTACAGAGTTTTTACTTGCATGCTGCCAAAATGTGGGTGTCAGAAGGATGGAGCCAGGCTCTTCTCTGTGTCATCTGATGATAGGACGAGGGGCAATGGGTGTGAGCTGGAACAGAGGAGGTTCCACATCAATGTGAGAAGGAAATTCTTCACAGTGAGGGTGACAGAGCCCTGAAAGGGGCTGCTGCCCAGGGTGGGTTGTGGAGTCTCCTTCTCTGAAGACATTTAAAACTCACCTGGAGCAATTCCTGTGCAATTTGATCTAGGTGATCCTGTTGTGTCAGGGGGATTGGACTAGATGATCTCTCGAGGTCCTTTCCAATACCTGATGCTGCTCCTGTGAACAGCATTCCATACTGACCTAAACGAAACAAAACAATCTATGAATACTTTCAGGAACGTAAAGTAAATTCTC
Source organism: Rhinopomastus cyanomelas (assembly GCA_013400115.1). Lineage (NCBI taxonomy): Eukaryota > Metazoa > Chordata > Aves > Bucerotiformes > Rhinopomastidae > Rhinopomastus > Rhinopomastus cyanomelas. Next base: position 137,048 of record VXBP01006366.1, on the reverse strand, counting down.
TCTATACCTGTTCACAGGATTCTTTTCTCCAGAAAGTTTGAGAGAAGCAGAAGACCACATTTAAACACTCATCAGTAGTAAGCACTAGGGGAAAAGGATGTGAAGAATTTCAGATAATCTTAGATTTTCATTAAAAATTGAAAAAAGTAATCATCTCATCCCGAAAACTCTGACTCCCCAAGTCTTGTGTTCCCATCTGCACAAGTTGTAACACTCCTAAAGGAACACTTGTAAGAGAAGTGAAGAGGTGACCCTGAAGTGTAGTAGTTAGTGGAAATCCTGATAATCCCCTCCTTGGGCAACCACAAAAATATGCAGAAAAGAGCACCACGAAAAGGCTTTACATGTAGATACTGACCAAAAAAAACTCGTTCAGGAGGGGTTTGGGTTGTGGTGTAAGAAATTCATTCACTTGGCAATATGTAGTACCCCATTGGTGTGTGGCACTTCTGGACTGAATGGGTTCAAGCTGAAAGAGGGGAGGTTTAGGTTCGATCTTGGGAAGGAATTCCTCCCTGTGTGTACTGAGGCATTGGGACAGGTTGCCCAGAGAGGCTGTGGCTGCTCCATCCCTGGGAGTGTTCAAGGCTGGGTTGAATGGGGCTCTGGGCAACCTGGGCTGGTGAGAGGTGTCGTTGCCCATGGCACAGGGTTGGGACTGGATGATCTCTGAGGTCCCTTCCAACCTAAACCTGTGAATCTGTGGTTTTAGGAAATACCTGACTCAATGTACACTGACTTGTAAAGAGTCCAGGCATCTCCCTCCTGCACTCAGAATTCCCTGCTGGCAAATGTGATTTTAAGTTAGGCTGACTACAAAACAAACTAATTAAATAAAGGAACATAGCAGGAAAACAAAGGCTGCTAATGGTCTGCTCCTGAAAGGGGTTTCACTCAGGAACACTGCTTATGCTCTGCCGCAGTTTTATTTTCAACTGCAGCAGCTACAGGGAGCCACAATGTCAGAGCCTAGTTCAGCCTTCATTTTTTGACCTTGCTCTGTTGAGGTTAAATAGAAAGGATCAGCCTAGGAAGTGCTTATTTTTATGAATTAGTGTGCAAATGTTTTGTTTTTCTGACTGAAAATGAAGTGATGTTCCTGGTTACTGCAGTGTCACAGGAGTGATGAGAGGACTTCATAGAAACCTTCTTCATCCCAAACAGTGGCCAGGATTTCTTCAACCATCCCTTGCATTTTCTTCTCGTTATAATGAAAAGGACAGAGGAAATAGTTCCAGTCTAACCACTAATAGGACACTGTCCTTTTCAAAGAGTCTGAAGACTCCTTTATCTTCACAAAATACTAGAAATTTCTAACCGAAAAAACCACAGAAAAGAAAAAAAAACCCCTACAAAAGCTCCCTTCCCCCTAACTTCGAGCAGCTTTTTACATGGAAATAAATTTTCTCCACAGGGAATTGAATTCTTCAAAGAAGGACCCATCCCTTGAACTCTTTTCTTGTCTTACAAGAAAATGGGAGCCACAAAACATAAAATTTAATTGAGACCCACTAAAGAAAGGCTCAGCCGAGCAGAGCATTAAAGGTCACATAACTTTCTGTTAAAGGGAGGCTGGAGGATTAACTTCAGGGCTTTTGCAAAGTTGGGAGCATCCAGTCACTGCCGATTGCACGGGACTGCAGTGACACGAATCCTCTGAGGTGCTGGACTGGATTCACTGGATTAACTGGGAGCAGTGTGCCTCAGCTACTCTGGTTTTGCTTAGGAGATGATGCTTGAGTTGACAGACCTTTGACAGCAGAGCTTAACCCACCGGGAGCATTTCTGTTTATTGAGGAGCGACAGCTTTACAGCCGACATAAAAATAATCCCATGTTTACTGGGGAAGAGGTTTGGATACAGGATTAACCGAGACTATTAATAGAGAAAACTTCAGGGTACTTCTTTTAGATCCTACAGATGAGAGGGGCTGGATTCTGTGAAATGGCTGATTTTTCGATTATCATCATCGTCTTCTCTGCTCTTGTGTTCACTTGCTTTTTCTTTGATAATGACTTAGGCTCAAATATGAAATGTAGGGAGTAAACCCATGCTCTAGCTGAATGTGTACGTTGCATCTCTATTGAAGACACATGGTGTTGTGTCTCGTATTAGGAATGGAAAATGATGCCCATCTGCACTGTCTTCATTTGGAGTTTCAGCACTAACATGATGGGTGCTTTTATTTCAAGTCTGTAAACAGCTTTGTTCTTATAAACTTGGATTTTCATGGGCTCATAATTTTAACAGCGAACGGTCTGGTTGAAGTTGGCTTTTTTTGGTGGGTAGTGGGGCAAGAAACCTGCTCCTTTCTCCTTCTTTGGGTTCTGTGCCTAAAATCAAAAGGGCAGTAGTGTCCTGGTTTCCAGCTTTATAGCTCAACACCTGAATAAGCTGCAGGTTAAACTGCTGGTAGTTAGAACCAGGTAGTCCTGAGAAGGCAGAAAACACAGTTGTCATTAATCTTAGAATCACAGAATCATCCAGGTTGGAAAAGACCTTCAAGATCATCAAGTCCAACATCCACCCTACAACCACCAACCACTGAACCATCTCCTGAAACACCGCGCCTACTCTTTTTGTTGAACCCCTCCAGGGACAGTGCCTCCACCCCTGTTCCAAGGCCTCCCCACTCTTTCTGAGCCTTCATTATCATTATGTGATTATTTATGTTGAATTTGCTGTGAGAAGGAGCAATTACCCCCATCAACAGCTTTACAACTGCCCCTGTCTTGTTCCCAGCACCACCTTACCTGTACCTGTGCCTGTAATTGTGTGACCACACACCTTTTTTTGATAAGCACCACCCTGACTCATACATTAGTGGGATTAGATTATAAAGCTGCACAAAGCGTGTCAGCTCTGGGTGGAGCAGTGGGAGAAGAGCCAAGACTGAGCAGGATGAGTGTGGAGCTGTCAGCAAACACGCAGGAGCTGGAGGGTTCCTGCTTTACATGGTATCAGCAGTTGTTCATTAATGAAGGAATTTGCTAGCGCTCTCCTTTGTCCTGCCTCTATCCATCGTGGAAACAAGTGCTTGAGAGTCTGCAGCAGCTCTCTCGAGTCTTGGCTCTCCCAGTTGGCTGCAGATGACACGCTGCTGCTTCCAATTGCCAGCAGGTCAGGGAAGGAGACTTGTAGGCTTGCCAGCCCTGCAGGCAAGCACCAGCCGCTGGCACTCACCAGCACTCATCACCACCCGTTCCTGGGGCCCAGCTGGCCCTGTGCTCTTCCAGCTGGGCTGAGGAGACCTACCAAAAGGCTGCCAAAGGAGTGTTATACAAGATACAAATACTTGGCTACTCTGTGCCTGACTCCTTCAATGAAATTGCTGAGCAGGGAGGTGTGACGCGGTCAGCCATGCCAAAAGCCCTTTTCCCAGCGAGCAGTTATGAAGAAGAGACTCGTTTCCACTTACTGGAGGCATAAATTCCTGTGGCATCAAAAGAGCAGACTTTAGGCTTTAAGTGGTCTGAGGCAAGCAGAAGTAGTAGATTAAGATGTTATTTTCCCCTGCCCAGCTGCCTGGCTTCTTGCTGGCACTTCAGGAGGAACATGAGTGAATTTGGACCCATACTTGCTTGCTACTGCAAGAATCTTGTTTCTTGGTTAGGATCCACCTGCACAGCCAGTTTCAGACACTGGGATCCTGCAAACAGGCACCTTTTCTCTTGTGCCCCCTCTACAGGTACCATAACTTGTCCCTGAACACTGAGGAAGGTCTGCTAGCTCTTGTACTTCAGAAATAGCTCTATGTAGATTCATCTCTTAGTCCTACCAGCCTGCCTCAAGCGTAGGGGCTCATAATATCTGCACAAGCCTTGCTAAAATGAGGCTAAGATGCAAAAGAAATACCACTCTTGTCCCAAAATGTCCCTCTGTATCTGTCCTGATGCCTCCCCGTGCCCCACAGTGTGTTGTTAGGTTTTTTTCCCCACACATTGTAGAAATTCTTCCGTGGGTGACACTGTGCTTCAGCTGGCATCTTCCTGCCGTACCACTGTGGTTATCACACACTTCACTAAAACCCTGTGATTTAGAGGATCAGGAATAATTATCACATTCCTGTGTGAAACAATCACAGAATTACTGAGGCTGGAAAAGACCTCCGAGAGCATCCAGCCCAGCCCAGGACCTAACGTCACCACAGTCAGCCAGAGCAAGGCACTAAGGACACAGTCAGGCTGTCCTTAAACATGTCCAGGGATGAGGACTCCACCACTGCCCTGGACAGTCCATTCCAGTGTCTGATCACCCTTTCCATGAGGAAGGGCTTCCTAACATCCAACCAAACCTTCTCTTGCTGCAGCTTCAGGCCCTGACCTCTTGTCCTGTTGCCAGTTGCCTGGGAGAAGAGCCTGACCCCCACCTAACTGCAACCTCCCTTCAGGGAGCTGGAGAGAGGGAGAAGGTCCCTCTTGAGTCTTTTCTTCTCCAGGCTAAACACCCCCAACTCCCTCAGCCTCTCCCTGTCAGTCTTTCCCTCCAGTCCCTTCCCCAGCCTCATTGCTCCTCTGGACCTGTTCCAGCCCCTCAATCTTGTTCTTGAAGTGAGGCGTCCAGAACTGCTCCCAGTACTTGAGAGGAGGACTCCCCAGTGTCCAGTCCAAGAAGAGAATGACGTCCCTAGTCCTGCTGGCCACACTGTTGCTGATCCAAGCCAGGATGCCACTGCCCTGTCGTGCCACCTGGGCACCCTGCTGGCTCCTGTTCAGACAGTTGTCAGCCAGTCCTTCCAGGTCCCTCTCTGCCAGGCTGCTCTCCAGCCCCTCATCACCCAGTCTGTATCTGCAGGGGATTATTGTGGCCAAATTGTAGGACCCTGCACTTGACCTGGTTAAACCTGATCCCATTGTCCTGTGCCCATTGACCCAGCCTGTCCAGATCTCTCTTCAGCATCTTCCTCCCCTCCAGCAAATTGGCACTCACCCCCCAGCAGAAACATAAAGTCCATTTAGCTAAGTAACACGTTGAATAAAGAGCCTTAACAGAAAATGTGAAGGTCACTGTGCTGGCTTAAACTCTAAAATCTTAGGTCTCGTGGATAAAACCACAAGTCTTAGTGATGAATTTTTGAACCTTTGTGATTCCTCTGCATATTTTTGAAGAAGAGATGCACAGTGTTAGAAAAACTTGTGTTTGCCTGTTTGCAGGGAGCATGAGCTTGCAAAATGTAGGCAGTGATGTGGCAAGTTCCCATAGCACCTAATGTCCACTGTCAACTGTTTAACCTCACTCTGGATGTGAGCAGTTTCACTTGCCTTGCCCTTTGCCATCATGAGTGCGAGGCCAGTGCCCCACTACTGGACTGTGGTGCTGTCTCCAGGTAGCCAGCAGCATCGACAGCGATCTTCCTGTCATGAGGTTTTCATCATCCCCTTCAGGCAGGAATTATCTGTTCCTCGCTGGATGTTCCCTACCCCCATCTTCATATGTTAACACTTGAAAACATAAGAAATGGCTCTGGAATGTGAAAAACTTCAATTCCCAGTTTTATGTGTTTGGCTCTCTGGAATATGGAGAGGTTGTGCTGCCCTAACCAAGGGCAGCCTTTGGCCAACCACGTTTTCAGTCCTGATGGATACAGGTTTTGCCTTGCAGAGTTTGATCTGGTCTGTGTGACAACACAGGGAACAAGAGCACTCCTTAGAGAATGGCTTCTGAGGGTCATTGATGTAAAGATTAAATGTTTGATTATTTGATAGCCATAGGAACAGAACACAATAGAATTATGTAAATCTTATGACCAGCTTGGAAGATGCCAGACCTTAGCGGGTGTTAGCCACTGTCATTTACTAAGGCAATAATCGTAGAATAGAATAACAGAATCATTAGGGATTGGAAGGGACCTCAAAAGATCATCCAGTCCAATCCCCCTGCCACAGCAGGATCATCCAGACCAAGTCACGCAGTCAGTCTGGGTTAGAAGGGACCACAGGATCATCCAGTTCCAACTCCCCCAGCACAGGCAGGGACACCCCACCCTAGATCAGGCTGGCCAGAGCCTCATCCAGCCTGGCCTTAAACACCTCCAAGGATGGGGCCACCACCTTCCTGGGCAACCCATTCCAGGCTCTCACCACTGTCACAGTGAAGAGCTTCCTCCTCACATCCACTCTAAATCTACCCATAAATAAGTATACTGAGTAAATGTCCTGTATTTCTTAAAGGTCGAAGTTATCTGAGGTTTCAAAGTTTCACATATTTTTATAATCAGATTGTTTTAAAGTTAAGATTTCTTGAGTCTCTCTGTTTCCTACTAAGGTATCATCAAAAGAGCTCATTATGGGATTAGCATTTGTAGCAGTAACTCCTTGTTGCCTGAAAGTGTGGGGGGGGGGGAATCACAAAGAATTTAGTGTGTTTTAGCCAATTTCCTCAAAGCAAAGGGGCTAATGGCAGGCAGAACCAAATTTGGAACCAGTTAACTGGATTATAAGATGCTGATAGTAGTAAGAAGATACTTAGAGGAATTGCTTGTGATCCATTTTTTCTATCTACCCCAGTTAGCAGAAGACCAGCAGAACTTTTATTTTTAGTCCTTGTGATTTTAGCATTCAGGAATATTTTTCATGTTACCACATCAGGTTCCTGTTGGTTTCCAACATCTTGTTTAAATAGATCAATGTCATAATAATGCTTCTAAAAACCCTTTTAGCCTAGAGTATGGGAAATCTCATACTGTGCTGCGTCATCAGATTCCCTGTGTTTTTGTTCTCTGAATGTGAAGAACATCCCCACGAGGTTTGGTAGCCCAGGATAACGGCCACAAATTTCTCTCTTCAGTAACTGGTTGGGCGTGAGTGGTGTCAGGATTTCATAGCAGCTACAGCAACACTCCCTGGTGCCCCAAGAAGAGGTGACAGAGCCCTGGAAGGGGCTGCCCAGGGGGGTTGTGGAGTCTCCTTCTCTGGAGACATTTAAAACCCACCTGGACGTGTTCCTGTGTGACTTGATCTAGGTGGTCCTGCTGTGGCAGGAGGATTGGACTAGATGATCTTTCAAGGTCCCTTCCAGTCCCTAATGTTCTGTGTTTGCACCCAGGGCCCTGATGGGCATGTTTCTGCCCAGCAGCGTTCACCCCGCTTCAGGCAGTGCTGTGGTGCCTCAGCAGAGCTGCAAACCCACCCGTGCCTTCAGGCGCAGTGGGGTAGAGCGATGCTCTGCTTGGGGAAGCCAAGCTGCTGAGCTCGGAGCCCTCTAGAGTCAGAAAGCTGGGAAGAGCTCGCGCACAACGTGCTGCGTGTGCTGTCCTTCTCCAAGGCTTCCTTGGCTCACACAGCGCTCTACAAAAACTTTCAGCGGGTGAGATGCTTTCAGGTGAGGAACCAAGACCCCTCTGAGATTAATCACAGCCACAGCTGCATCTCCTCTGAGCGAGGACTTTGTTAATTAATTCTAAAGCTAAGTGGTTAAACTAAGCTTAAGCGATACTTGTGGATCACAGCACTTTTGGGGTATCTGTCCTTAACACATCCTGTGTGTTCTGAAATGGTGTGTGTGTATAGATAAAGATATTAAAAATATATATGTAATAAATATAGATAATGGTGTGTGTGTATATATTTGTGGCATGTGTGTATAGATATATATGTTATGTGTTTATATATATACACACACTCTATATACTTATAGTGCTATCAGGACCTCCAGGATGAAAACTTGCATTGAAAAACTGAGAGACTGATTCTAGCCCAGATGGAGGGACAGGAGAGCTCTCGAATCTGAGCCATTTTGAGGCAGTCATGCCCAGCTGCAGGGAGATAAGAGGATGTGAGGTCTGTCTGAAACTTCTTTCCTATCAAAGGTAGCAGCTCTGATATCTGGTGATGGCATCTTGTGGAGAGGGCTGTCAGGATTAACTCTTGATCTGTTATGTAAATTTAACTGTTAAGCTTTACATTTCATGCAGACAGCAGTGGATGCTTCATGAGATGCAAAACAATTCACAATTACATGTCTTTTTGAAAAGGCAAATTGTGATTGAATTCTGTGTAACTTGGGATTCTAACAGCTATTAATTGTCAACTTATTCTTTAAAAGAGAAATTCCACTGTATCACGGGATAAAAAGGGTGACCTGAGAACAGATAAATCACTTTTATGTCCCTGGAACAGCTGACTTTACACTTTTATTACATTGTTTGAAAAAGCATCTTTTCATCTGGAAGGAATCAGTTTCAAATGGGATTGTCAACACAACGAGACCAGCTCTCTGTGTAAAATGGCTGCTCGTGAAGCTTCGAGCCACAGTCGTGCCAGGACTTTCTTTACAACCACTAGTTACTACAACCGAGAGATTTCTAGTTGGGATGTTCACAGGAAATACCTGGCAGGCAGCATAAACTACAAAGTAAAGTGTTTTTATTTAAGTTGTAGGAAGGGTGAGTGTGAAAATGAGCAACAGTTCTTTTGGGTCAAAAGCTATCTTTTTAAGGTTGAGGTTTCTAAGTTGTAGTTTGAATTGAGCAAGAGAAAAAATCTTCATTAATTTTTCCACATCTTGATCTAACTAATCAGGCAACACACATTTAGTGTGTTTCTTAGACTTCATTTCAGACTTGTTTTTCATGACACTGTTGTACCTCTCTCTAATCTCTGTGTGTGTTTACCTCATCTGATCTAATTGTCTTCACTGGTTCTACCTGAAAACACAGTTTTCTCTCCTTTTTAGCCATCCATTTAATTACTCTCATCCTCAGCTTTTTATTTCTATATCATTCTGCTTGATTTGCACCCCAGCAATTTTTCAAATCTCTAGAAAATGCTGATGATCCTATGCGAAATATAACTTCCCATGATAAAACCTTTTCACTCCAGAAACACTGGAGCCTTACATTTATGTGCATGTCCTTGTTATTTATATTATAAATTGCAACGATGTAGTAAGTCTACTTCTGCCTATTTGTTTAGGTAGAATAGTTTTCAATAGTCATCATTTTCTTGTTGTCAGGGTAGCTTAATTAAATTTCACTTACAGTATCTGCACTAACAGCTTTGTATCATGTCATAGTCTGAAAATAGAGGCATCCTCCAAAGCTTTTTTCCTAATAAATTACTTTTAGTGTTGGAAGGTGAACAGCACTACGTTTTTAAAATACTTCTCTGTTGGAAAGTTAGTATTTCCCTGACAGGCTTCCTGATGTTGACTCCTAGAGCTGCCATTGCAGCAGTGCTAGATGCTGCCAGGCTGATCATTCATCTCTGGCACTGCTACCAACCCCTCTTCACAGAACTGCAGAGTCACACAGAATCACAGAGCATTAGGGATTGGATGGGACCTCGAAAGATCATCCAGTCCAATCCCCCTGCCAGAGCAGGATCCCATAAACCAGACCCCCCCAACACTACACCTGAGCGACACAGAATCGCAGAATCACAGAACATTAGGGATTGGAAGGGACCTCGAAAGATCATCCAGTCCCCCCTGGTCAGAGCAGGACCACCTAGAGCAAGTCATACAGGAACATATCCAGGTGGGTTTTAAACATCTCCAGAGAAGGAGCCTCTTTTCTTTGCAAAGTCTTCCTGCATCTCATATTCACACTCTGACAGAAATCCAGTAACACATTGAAAATCTCTCTGCTGGACCAGGGAGCAGAAACTGTTCAGCTAAAGCAAACCACCAACCAAAATAAAAAGACGATGTAAATATGTGTGAATATTGAAGTTGGGTAGATTTTCCATGGAATGCATCTTAACTAAAACAAGTTGAAATGAGGAATTAACACCAAGTGTGGAAATACTCGAGTAGAGCGCACTGCGCTACGATACCCAGTCAGATTCCAGGGCACACTGCATTCCAAACACCTCTGAGAATCAAACTGTGAACATGTACATCATTACACTGTTTGCCTCTTCAGAGAAAATTCAGATCTAAAATACAGTTGGCTGGGGTGTTTTTTAGTTCATTTCCACGTTCTTTGCTTGTGCAGCTTCACTTAGAGCCTGCTGTGCTTCTTGACCAGTGGAGAGAGCTTCTCTCTCAGTCAGCCATCGGGCACTTCAGAGTCTTCTCCCTCTTTCCTGTAGCAGATGGGGCAGTAAGTCCGACTCTGAAGCACTGAAGCACAGCTTCATTTGTGAAAACAAGATCAATTCCCAGGCTTTTAGTGTTTTTTCACAGCTCACCTTCAGTGTTTGTGTATTTTTACATCTTTCGGCTTTGCCCGAACTTGCACATACGCTTGCTTGTCGCTGACTGGCGTGCACCGGGTGTCTCAAGTACAGGATGATTTTTCAGGGGTTATTTTAACCTGATAAATGGATTTTTTTCCATAATAAGTAAACATCTCTCCATCACAGGAATTTGGTAGCCAAACCCAATACATCTCATTGTTCTCTGTTGAACTCTACGGCAGGAACAAATACTTCTACACTCCCGATGCCTCCTAATCTGGGTTGGGGTTCAGATTACTTACTGCTAACACATTTCTTTTAAAACATTCATTTTTTTCTATTATTTGAACCCCACACAAATCCATTTTATATCCTGACTTTATCAAAAAGTCACATTTTATTCAATTTACCTTCTTTTGTTTGGAAAAGGCTGTTTCATAACAAAGGAAATACTCCACTTACGTCTCCAAAATGTAAATTCTAATTGCTTTCTGCATAAAATGTGTTGGAACAACAGAAAAAAGCTTGGACATTTTAGGACATGGTTTTTCATTCCATTTTTATTAGGAAGTATCTGCCTTTCAGTATCAATTAGATATATAGATAATTATTATTATAAATATAATTGGATATATTATTTTTATATAATTGTATATGTTCGTAATATTCATNACATCTATTATTTTATATAATTGTATATGTCGGTAATATTTATTGTTAGATATTTATAACTAGATATGTAGTTAGATATAATATTTATATATAATTGGATATCTAGATAATATTTATTATAAATATAATTAGATATATTTCATGTAATTGTATACATCGGTAATATTTATTATTAGATATATATAACTAGATATGTAGTTAGATATGTTATTTATATATAATTAGATATATAGATAATATTTATTCTTCTGCTTGCCCCTGGGATTTAGGAGAAGTCATTTTCTGGATAAAAGTAAAATCCTATCTGATTGGCATTTGAGCCTCTGGTTTAAGATATTCACACGTAATAGTCCTCTGCCTTTGAAAACACAAAGTTCAGCTTTTCTCTTGTTGATTGGGTCATAACGTTGTTGACTTCATTTGGCTTTGCTTCATGTTTTCTGAATAAGGGGGGTAATTTCCTTAGGAGGTCCAAACAAATTGGGGTTTGCTTTCAGAGAAGGGTGTAAAAGGCAGCCTCGAATCTTTCCGTTGCACTTTAAAAAATCCCGTGTAAAACAAAACACATCATCACGGTTTGGAGAGCAAATAAAAGATTTCCCCCAGCTCACCTTAATTATTGCAACTAGTCGATAACTTTTCGAAGCCGTGCGATTACCGCGAGTGAAATAACAGGATGGGTTTGCACAATTAGGAATTTTCATAGGCTTCCTCCAAAATTTTATAAGAGTAATTTTATCTAGTGGTACATAAAGAAGAAGGGGGAAAGGCAATTTAATGTATTCCTGGGAACAATTATAGCGGTGTAAAAGGTGAAAAATTTACTAGCGAGCGCTTTACTAGAGCCGGAGTTGGCTGTCATTGCAAAATGTGAGCATTTGGTGGCCAGAAAGTTTTCCTCAGCATCCTGTTTGGGAAAGGGCAGGTTTAGAAGTTGGTCTTTCTAAGTTACCGTGAGAGAATGCTTGGAATTTTGTCTTTCTACCAAAACGGATTGGTTTTCCCTTGATTGTCATCAGCTTGCGAGGTTGTCCTGCTATTTACGCTATTAAAGACTGGTGTGCTGCTTGGTCTCAGGTGATCCATAAAAAGGAATGAAGCCTTGGGAAGGTAAACCATCACCAGACTGGCTCGCTGCATCAGCCTTCCATGACGGAAGCTCTTTGTTGAGAATTGTTGGCAATTGCAGCCGTTTCCAACCGAAGATAAGAGCCGGCGTTCTCGGATAATGCCCTCGATCACACACCTGATGACAGAGCCCTGCATGCAAGTTTTTTCAGGTGCGATGTTTGCTCAGCAATCCTTCAGTGCCAATCTCTTCTAAATGGTGAGCAGGACCCGTCAGTAATGGCCATCAGCCATTAAGCTGGTAATATTTGTCGAAGATCGGATTTCGGCTTTGTTGCCGCAGCGTGATGAATGGAGGCTGGTATGCTCAGAGAAAATAGAGAAGTGCTATAAATTTAGCAGTCAGTACTAAACGAGTTGCTACTTTAAGGGCCTGAGTTTCACATCCTTCTGAAGGCAACGGAAAGAATTCTGTTGGCTGCAGCCCTTCTAGCAGGCTTTTCAATTTCTTTCTCTAAAGAGAACTCGGAGCCCGTTTTTCATGATGCACAAGTTTACACCTGAACAGTAATTTTATTACAGACTTCATGCCTTGATGTTGATGTGCTGTGCAAGTCTTCTGATTAAACTTTGAGGCACAGAGAGCTACAGAGCCCAACAGGTCACTCAGTAAATGATCAGAAATGGGGTCAGATGTTCAAAAATTCTTACCACATTTCTTATAGCTGGGTTTTTGTGCTCTCAGTATTTTCTGTACCAAATTTTGAAGCCTGTACTTTGGTTTTTATGCTTTATTTACTTATTAAGGTTATTCTGGACATTGCTTTGAATTAAGATAACATTCAGAAATCAGTGAGGGCACTGGAACCTGCCCATGGTCAGGGCCTAAATTGTGCTGTTTGCAGAGCTTTCTGACAAGTTCAGTAGTGCCCAATTGTAATGATAATCAATTCAAATCCTTTCTGGTGACATACAGATAATGATTTTCTTTTCTATATCCCAGGATATGAGTCAACCTATGAAGAATAAGTAAATATATAGGTAAAATACAAGTAAACATACAAAAAATAAGGCAATATTTTAAGGTAGAAGCCATAGAAGTGTTAGCCTGTCATTACTGCCCTTGTATGCACAGCAGTTTAAGCTGGTTAGAATCTATTAAAATGTTAATTCTGGCCTCATCCATAAAAATCTTGTATAACTACTCCTCACTTACTAGCTAGAATATTTCTTACAGCGATTTCAAATGACATAACAGATATCCTACTTCTGGGAGACAGACCATCACCTTGCCATGATATAGAAGCTCCTATGTGCTGCTTCGAAGAACATACTTAATTTTCAATGATAATTAATGCTCTTGAAATCGACCTGCAATCGTTATACAACCCCTCATTTTCCCACTGAACCTAGTGGTAGCATTAGGTAAAGATTTACACCTTCTTTTTGTTTTTGAAATGCTGCTGGTCTCCTTTGTGCTACCAGTGAGATGATCTGAATCAGGTATTAAAGGAAAATGAAAATATGTTGTGGTAAAAAAGAAGAGAGGGGTTCAGTCAGAAGAAATATACTGCAGCTTGTGTAGCTTGGTGTGTTACTGGTGAGAGACCTCCTGCATGGAACACATTATCAGTGACTTGGTCTAGGGGATCCTGCTGTCGAAGGGGGATTGGACTAGATGATCTTTCGAGGTCCCTTCCAATCTCTAATGACTCTATGATTCTATGACATTTGACATAGGAAGGGGCTGGGGAGCTGTGATAGTAGTGAGAACAGGAGGAAAGAGTTCCATAGCAGAAAATGACACAAAGACAAGAGGGGAAAGGTAAAAAATATATTCCAACAGTAGGTGTGAAAAGGGTACAACATACAAGAGCCTAAAAATGGGGTGTACTCCAGGGTTTGTGTAAGCAGGAGGACTTTTACTAGAGGAAAAGGGCAAGTCTGAATATAAATGTGCGTGCAGATCTTGGTTCTTTGCTTCAATTACACAACTGCTCTAAAACTCTTATTTTTCACAAAAAAGAATCCAGGATCGTAGACCCATATAAGCTGCTGCTGCTTGTCAACTCCTTAGGACCTTCCTCAATTCCTTCTGTGCCTGGGAAGTTACTCCATTCAAAATGAAGCTCGTGTTGCCTTCCAGAGCATGGCCCATAAATTTTCCTCTGCCCTGCTGTGTGATCGTTACAGTCTGCAGTGCCGTAGGCTCTGTATGGCCAGTGCACCCTTTCTACATTCATTAGTGACCTGCAGAATTACAGATTAGGTACCAAGTTCTTCTAAGTCTTTCCTGGCATAGTACCTAAACCCGTGTTTAAGACAACATATTAAATTACACACTACTTAATTTTACAGTTGCCCTAGGTTTTAAGATATCCAGCATGGAAAGCAGGCTTTAGACACCTTTAATACTGTCACGTAAGTGATATTCGTGTGCTGTGCCAACAGGTGTCTGGCAGACGTTTCTACAAGTCTGCATGGGAGCTGCATAAAATTTTCATTCATGTACAGTAGTGTAGACAGAACTGAAATTTATGGGCTAGACATCATGCATCACAGAATTGCTGAGGCTGGAAAACTCTAAGATCATCCAGCCCATGACCTAACATCACCACGGCCAGACCAGAGCACTAAGGGCCACAGCCAGGCTGTCTTTAAACAGTTTTAGGGATGGGGACTCCATCACTGCCCTGGGCAGTCCAGTCCAGTGTGTGATCACGCTTATTGTGAGGAAGGGCTTCCTAACACCTAACCTAACCCTCCCCTGGCTTCAGGTCTTGCCCTCTTATCCTGTCTCTAGTTGCCTGGGAGAAGAGGCTGACCCCCACTGTTTACAACTTCTCTTCTAGTAGTTATAGAGTGCTAAGGTGCCCCTTGAGTCTCCTTTTCTCCAGGCTCAGCTCCTTCAGCCTCTCCTCATCAGAATTTCCCTCCAGTCCCTTCCCTATCCTCATTGCTCTCCTCTGGACCCACTTCAGCCCCTCAATATCTCTCTTTCTTCATTACTTCCTTTTGGCTTAATTGCAGTTCTTTTCGTTTGTGAAGGATCTTGTTCTTCATCTTAGGTAGAGTTTTTGTTGCCCCAGAAAGTGTTGCAGATAGCAATGGTGAAATGTGGAGATGCCTGATGTCATTTGGGCTAGTCTTGGCTGTCTACATTTCCTACCTCCAACTGAAGCATGACCAAAGCTTCTGTGATTCATCTGAGACCACTTTATAAACACAGGAAGAAGTCAATTATAAAGCACTTATCTAAGTCTGCATGCAGATACAATAGAAATATCGAAGTGACACTGCTTGCCCAGCACTGAAGAACAGATGAACTAAGAATTCAGTTAGTCCTAGGGGTTTGCTACTGACTTTCATATGTGGGCCTGGCAGTCATTTGATCTGAGAAGAAACTAAATTAAGCACCTCTTTGTGTTTAGCAGAACTTTGATACAGTAATCCTTAAATGTGTGGGAAAACATCCACTCTCTCCACAGAGCCAACGACAGCGCTGTCTTAGCAGCCTAGCAAAGACCATCCTCCACTTAGATGGTCAGAGTTTAAACATAAACTGTCACAGAGAGAAAGATGTGGTCAGAACATCACTGTGCTTGCCCACATGTCTGTAGAAAGCCCTGCCACCGTAGACCTTGGGCAACGTGTTGCAGCCGGAGTGCAGACAAAGCCCCAGGTTTGAAGACCGCAAGAACATCTACTGTGATAATTAGTGCTATGACTTGGTTATGATTGAAGCCACTTATAAAACCAGTCCTGCACAGATACTTTTTACTGAAACCAGAAAATCTGTGCCTGTAGTTATGGTGTCAAGAAAACTGATGCACTGTTCCGTGAACAAACAATAAGCTCCAATTTTTCCCCAAATTGATTATGATATCTTTAATGTAGAAAATCACAACTAACCCAAGTGAAACCACTCCTTTTGGACAACACCAGGAAGTTTGGATTTGATACTGGTCAGACAAATAATAAAAGCCTTGTCCAGGAAATGGTATTAAATCATCTGCCTAAAACCCCTAAGAGCTCGCACACAGTTTGCTGGGTGCAGACAGCCAGTAGGTTCAACCCACTTCTAGGCATTTCCCGACCTTGCCTAAAACACACCAGTGTGACTGGACTCCTCATAACACACAGTTGGATTTGCTAGCTTCTTTTTAGGGAATGATAGCCTTGGGAAATCATTTTCCTTTATAAAACAGCTTAAACTACTTGCCCAGAAATTTGGGGTAACTACTTCTTCTGTACCCACAGAAATCCAGATGTTTATCTTCTTGACTGTCTGTTTGTGAGGGGAGACTGTGAACCATAAATCATAAATGAAGAAAAGTGCTTCCCAGCAGTCTAGTTATGCAGCAAAAAAGAGGTGGGATATTGAAGCTCCTATAGTTGCAGTTAGGTGGCCAGTTTGCAGAGTGGATCTGTCTCACAGTACCTGGTCATGAGAAGCTTGTGCCTTGCAGCACCATCTTTGCTCGTGAAACCCTGTTCTTCTCTGCTTGTGTGAAACAGCTGCCTGTTAGCTTGAGCCTAAAGAGTTTCATCAGTCAGTTTCTCACCCAGCACAGCAACATCAGGTGCCTGGGGTCACACCACCCTCAGCAGCTGCAGCATCCTTATCTAGGCATTCAGTCCTCACTACTCTCTACCATCCCCAAGCTCCCTTGGGAGGTTGGTCACTCTAAAAGCTGAAGCCCAGCATCATTGAATCATCATGGCTGGAAAGGACCTTCAGGATCATCAAGTCCAGCCCTCATCCCATCATCTCCCTAACCCCTATACCATGGCCTCAAGTGCTCTATCTTAGTTACATGCATGTAACTGAGCGTGTCTGCCCAGAGCTGTGAGGGAGTGTGAGCAGGGAGCAGGCAGCGTGTTAAAAGTTTCAGTTTTGGGCTTGGGTTCCTTGTAACAGAATGATGATGCCCCTGAAGTTTATAGGTCAGCATGGAGCATCGAGCCTGATGGGTCTGTTCCCAAAGTAGTGGGACGTGAGACGAGGAGAGCCCCGGGGTACGGACACTGTGGGACTGCAGGCGCAGGCGGTGGGAACTGCAGCGTCGAGGGGAGCGTTTACAGCCCCTGAAGAGGAATTTCTGCTTTTGCTGGGAAAGAAAACATGCTGTAAAAGCAGATCTGCACCACAGGGATAGCACTGACTGCAGAAGTAAAGTGTGGTGCCTCTTGCCAAGTTTTTATAGACATTGCTGAGGCAGGGCAACATCATCTCTACTTGTTTTGCTGGCCCGCGAATGCAGCCTGGCATGGTCTTAGAAGGATACTTAGGGGGCTTTAGTTCT
The DNA here is from genome assembly GCA_013400115.1 of Rhinopomastus cyanomelas. Lineage (NCBI taxonomy): Eukaryota > Metazoa > Chordata > Aves > Bucerotiformes > Rhinopomastidae > Rhinopomastus > Rhinopomastus cyanomelas. The sequence goes on along the minus strand of VXBP01006366.1, from coordinate 119,884 downwards.
CCCATTAGCACCCCCTGGGGCAGCGTAATGGCCGTGTCCCACTGCTGCACCCCTCGACCTGATTCCATCAGGGCTGCATCTGCTGCTGCCCCTTCGCTGGGCTACGTCACCTTTGTGTCTGCAGAGCTACTAGCCTACTATTTTATTGTGCTGAAATCGAGAAACACTCAGTACCTCAGATGTCACTGCAGTGAGGCTCAGCAGCATCTGGTTTGGAGTCTTGTAGGCACCGAATAGTAAACTGGAATAAAAGAAAGTTATTGTAGTTAATTTCTGCTTCCTGTTTTTTTATGTTTGACCTGACTTATGGAGAACAATTAAATTCGAAACAGACATTTATGACGGATCCCATCTAGTTGTAACTACTTTTTGGAACAGTTTGCTCTTTCTTTTACTGTAACTCACTTACATTTCTATTTGTGTTTCATTACTGGAGAAAGGACTTCAGACACGCCTGATAAGAGCGTGATCGTTAGTGTCGTGACTACTCACTGGAAAAGCACTCAGTTAATGGGAAAAAAAGAGGATAAGAAATGTTCTTACATTTCTTTAATTGATTATTTATGCATTTTTCAGTGGAAGCTAACCACAGCCTATTTTTTGTTCCAGAAATATTTGGTTCTGAGTTTTATTTATTTAGCTGTAGGATTTCCTTAGGCATCTAGATTCTGAACCAGATACTTAAGTTAGACCAAGATTTGCCAGGGATGACTACATCAGTTACTGAGGGAAAACTGAAATTTTCAGTAGAGATAAATATGTGAAGGGTGAGTGTCAGGAGGATGGAGCCAGGCTCTGCTCAGTGGCACCCAATGGTAGGACAAGGGGCAGTGGGTATCAGCTGGAACAGAGGAGGTTCCACATCAATATGAGAAGGAACTTCTTCACAGTGAGGGTGACAGAGCACTGGAAAGGGCTGCCCAGGGGGGTTGTGGAGTCTCCTTCTCTGGAGTCATTTAAAATCCGCCTGGCCATGTTCCTGTGCAGCTAGATCTAGGTGATCCTGCTGTGGCAGGGGGATTGGACTGAATGATCTTTCAAGATCCCATCCAATCCCCAATGTTCTGTGATTCTATGAAAGAGCACTCAGAGGAGTAGGCACAAAAGGCACCACTTTAGATTGGATATTAGGAAGCCTTTCCTCATGGAAAGAGTGATTAGACACTGGAATGGGCTGCCTAGGGGGTGGTGGAGTCTCCATCCCAGGAGGTGTTTAAGGACAGACTGGATGTGGCACTGAGTGTCCTGGTCTGGCTGATGGTGGTGCTGTCAGGTCATAGGCTGGGCTTGATGGTCTTGGAGGTCTTTTCCAGCCTCAACAATTCAGTGATTCTGTATATTTTACTGTAAAGAGATCAACTCATGTTGCTTGTGGAACTCTGACCTGCACATTCTTCTGATCAGTCATTCTTAAAAGAGATCTCATTTCCAGTCCCTCTGAAATTCCTTCTGAAATCCCAGCAAAGATTCCTTTCAATATTCCCCAGGAGTAAATCACTGCAAATCTCACCGCCTTCAACAACTGGAATACCGAGAGTCCCGAGGTCACACCTGAAAGAGAGTTTGAGGGAGTAACACACTGCATTGCTAAGTGAGTCACTGGGCCAGCTGTGTTTGTATATATTGTGCAATTAAAAGTTGGTGATCTTTCTCCTGATAACAATGGGGTGTGCTGTGCTCTGAAATGGCCGGGCACATGGAGAGAAATCCACTCTTTGGCCATTATCCAAAAATGACAACGACAAGTACATGAGCAAGTGGTGATTTGTCTTGCTCAGCCTCTGGAAGATGCTTTCTTTCCTTTCTTTTCTATTTCTTTACTCTTTTTGAGACCTGCTGTTTACAAAGTAATGGAAATGTTGAGCAATAATCAAAAGTGGAGAGCTGACGGTATTAATATAGCATTGATGGACTGGAAACCAGATGGTCTGTCAGATAATGAAGTATTATCTGGCAAGAGATTGTTCCTGAAAGCCAACATCCTCACCTATTTAGCACTCTGGAATGTCGACATATCAGTTACCACATTCACGAGGTGGTATGTGTTGTGCTTTAGAAGCCATCCCTAGAAGAGGCTTCTTAATTCAAAATTACTGCCTGATGAGAGGGTAAAAGTGCCATGATTATAGCACAGCTGGATGAGGATTATATACAGAAAGATGTGAACCATACATCAAAAATCACATTTCACTGGAAAAATCTAATGGGCTACACCCTGATTTCTGTCTAACCAAAGATGTTTTAAACCAGCACTGCCACCAGAGCAAGTGATGGTGTCTGTCGTGTGCCCAGAGCTTTTGCCAGCAGAAAAGACTAGTGTGGAGTCAGGACAGAGGAAGATGAGGGAGGTGGGATCATTCCCTTTTTGACAGCAGGGCTATTTTGTACCAAACGTGGGTGAAAGCAGGATTCAAGGTTCACCAGGGCTATTGGAGGCAGGAGTGCTGAAGCTGGCACCTGGGAAGACAGAGCAGAGACACAAAGAAAGGGTAGCTGGAAGGCTTGTGAGGACAGTGCCCAAGGTTTGGAGATGCTCCCTGGACTCTGAAATGGCTCCATGGCTCTGATTGCAGCCAGATGAAGCAAAACAACATGAGGTAGATGGAGGGGTTTACTGATCTCTTCTCACAAGGAATAAATGATAGGACAAGAGGCCACAAGTTGCACCAGGACAAGTTTGGGTCAGACAGTAGGCAAAACTTCTTCCTGGAAAGGGTCATCAGGCTTTGGAAGTGGCTGCCCAGGGAGGGAGTTGAATTGCCATCCCTGGATGTGTTTCCAAGTCATGGGGATGTGGAGCCCAGGGACAGGGCTTAGGGTTGAGCTTGGGATAAGTAAGTTAATGGGTGGACTCGGTGATCTTAAAGATAATCATTTCCCACCTAAATGATTCTATGATTAAAAAGATGGCAGAGGATAGGTGAGGCTGTTATCAAGTGAGGCTACAGTCTGCAATTTTGGGTTTAATTCAACCAGCTTTTTCTCCTGCCTTGGTTGAAACCTAGCTGCCCAAGGTTATTTTCTCTACGTAGTTACTATTTTCATTAGGCACCTTCTGTAATCACTACTAGGAAGTCCTTTGCTTGTGTGGAGGAGGAAAAGTGGTGCAAATTACTGTTGGATGGAAAGAAAAGACTCGAGATATGTAATAAAAATAGTAACTACTATTTACTATAGAAATATTTGGAACAGGCTGCCCAGGGAGGTTGTGGAGTCTCCTTCTCTGGAGACATTTAAAACCCACCTGGAGATGTTCCTGTGTGACTGGGTCTAGGCGATCCTGCTGTGGCAGGGGGATTGGACTGGATGATCTTTGGAGGTCCCTTCCAATCCCTAATGTTCTGAGAGTCTGTGATAATGATTGGCATTAGGCATTTAAAACACCCAGAAAAGAATTTACCTAGGTAGCATAAATGAGAGTAAAGGGCTCTCATCTGTGCTTTTCAGTGGTACAGTATTCAATACTGATCACAGAAATCATTTCTGGAAGAAGCCTGTCGCGCTCAGCAAACCAATACAGAGAATGGGGCTTCAGCTGGGCTAACGTTGATCTGTGGTGTCACCCGGCCCAGATATCTTGGCAGGAGGACTTTTCTGTCTGCCAGGCAGATGACAGAACTCAGAATTTCCCTGATGTGAAACCAATACTCTCACACACTTTAAATATGTTCGCTGAAATATTATCAGTTAGAGGCTCTTTTTTCTCAGGCTTGGTTTGGGACTGCTTCAAAGCCATCGTTATCTCTAGAATCAAATGTATAATTCAGCCCAGCCCTTAATATTTTTGAATCAAATAAGGAACAATAATTATGAGTGGGAAGAGTTTCAGTTAAATAAATTTTTAAAAGCTACATACAGAAAGTAGAAACTAAAATAAGCTTTTAAAATCGGTATTACCACAGAATCACAGAACCACAGGACATCAGGGATTGGAAGGGACCTCGAAAGGTCATCCAGTCCAATCCTCCAGGGATTGGAAGGGACCTCGAAAGATTATCCAGTCCAATCCTCCAGGGATTGGAAGGGACCTCGAAAGATCATCCAGTCTAATCCTCCAGGGATTGGAAGGGACCTCGAAAGGTCATCCAGTCCTATCCTCCCACCACAGCAGGATCGCCTAGATCAAGTCGCAAAGGAACACGTCCAGGAGGGCTTTAAACTTCTCCAGAGAAGGAGACTCCACAACCTCCCTGGGCAGCCTGTTCATCTGGCCAAATACAAAGTCCAAGAGGGAATGCAAGTTCAGATTCTACTTGCTAAATCAGCAGTGAGGAGGACATTGTCTCAGGAAGCAATAAGACCAGAAGTTGTTAAAGGTTGTTAAAGGTAATCACATGAGCTCATAGGGCTACACCATGGCAAACAAGGATCAGGCAGTCCTAAAGAAGAAGAAAACGCTGTGTGTGGTTAAGGAACAGCAAGGGACTACTGAATTTTGTCTCTGTATTTAGCATTGGTATCAGACCTTACAAACTGCTGAATAAAATCAACACTTCAAAGAAAATATAGACATAGTGAGGATGTTTGCAGATGAAATTATCTTGGAAGGAAAATCAGCCTTGTGTCTCATCACATTAAAGTTTTCTGGTTCTGAAAGAGAATACAGAGAACATTGAGAATATCACGTAACTTGATGGCTGTATATAGGTGTGTTTTTCACCTATGGAAAGGTTGCCAGCACCTGTGAATTGATTTTCAGCCTTGCTCATGGCTTGCCCTTGGCACCTGATGCAAAGCAAATGCAGCCTTTTCTACACTCCCTGAATGTAGAAAAGATCAGGCACAACCATTGGGAGGGCTCTTCCAGGAGGGGCATTACTTAGGTCCTTCCAAATAGTGTTTGAAGCAGTTTCTCAATGAAAACTTCTATCAGTAAAGTGATGTATCCTAAAGGGTCCCTTTTGGGTTTGTAGTGCAGCCCCGTAACTCATCCCCTGTCTTCCACTGAGCTTCGAGGACAGGAAATCTTGCTCTGCCTTAACCCTGCCATAACACTTGGAGGTCTGCATTATAGTAATGACTGAACTTACCTCATGCCTCAGAGCTCCAGCAAGTCACTGGCAGGGATCAAGAGGGATTATTTTTCCTTAATGCACAATTGACTAGATGCATGATAGAGAGGGGGGTTTTCCTGCTTTTTAAGCATGATTGGATACAGATGAAGATGTGATAGCATGGATTAGTCCTTCAAGGTAAAAAGGAAATCCATTGGAGGGGGGTGGTTTGGTTTTGGAGGCTCAGGGTCTTACCTGTTTACAGTCTGGGGGTGGGGAAGGAATTTCTGTATCAGTATTGGAGGGAATATCACAGATTTCCTGTTCCAGGCACAACCTCTGGCTCTTTGTGGCCATTCTCTGCATTCCACCTAGCCTGCTGCTCAGATTCCCTGCCTTCAAGTCCAGTGTTGTCTTTAATGTGTATAAGAGGAAATGCAGCCAAGTGAAAGGTATTTCTGTCCATACTGAGCATCCCTTCAGTGAGGATTTCGAGCTGTAATTGCTCTGGTTACATATCCATCATGGATTTAACCTTTAAGCTGTCTTTCCTCTCATGATGTCATCCATACAGTCTTTGTTCCAGATTTCCTTTCCAAGTGGACTTCTACTGTGCCCAGCAGTTCCTTTCCTTAAATTCCTTTCTCCGCTCCACAAAGATCTGGGGTTCATTTGTTCTGACTGTATTGTATTAATGTGGGAGGTCATGGTGTGGAATGGTGTGAGGACCTGGGAGAAAGCTTTGCTGGGAAGGTGTAACTGTTTCTTAAACTGGGTATGGGTGAGACTACTCTGATGATTCACTTGGCCAGTCCAAGCATATTACAACAAGAACGACTTAGTTCTCCTCTGGTGGCTTAGTCAGTGACGTGTGACACTGCTGGAAAGAAACCTAGTGCAGGGACTCTGTAGTAGATCTCCTTAATCCCAGTCAGTCAGCACAAGCACTTCAGGACCTGAGGAGACCATTTCTCCAAATCATTCATTCTCACCCATCTTTCTTTGTAACATAGGCTTATTCTATCATTTTACAACAAATAACCAAAACTTAGATTGTACTATCATGTCACTAGAAGAATTTGACATAGAAGTTGATTACAGAAGCTTTATGAGTGGGGGTTGAGAGCTGGAACAGTTTATTCTGAAGGAGGCTGAGGGGAGACCTTCCTGCTGTCTACAACTGCCTGAAAGGATGTTATAGAGAGGTGGGGATTGGTTTCTTCTCATAAGGAACAAGTGACAGGACAAGGGACTTCCCCCTCAAGTTGCACCAGGGGAAGTTTAGGTTGGACAATAGGAAAAACTTCTTCCTGGAAAAAGTCCTCAGGCCTTGGAACAGGCTGCCGAGGGAGGGGGTTGAATCGCCATCCCTGGCCGTGTTTCCCAGTCGTGGAGATCTGGAGCTCAGGGACAGGGTTTACCGGTGGCCTTGGAACAGCTGGGTTAAGGGTTGGACCTGGAGATCTTGAAGGTCTTTTCCAACCTAAAGGAGTCTGTGTTTCTATGATTCAACTCACAAATGGCAGATGTATGCTAGTGCTCTACGTTTTCAATCGTTCCCTTAGAAGATAAGAATTCCTGTTTACTGTGCCTAGTCCTTTGTTGCATGACTCTGTTGCTCAATTTCTCTTCTTACTCTCTTCAGCTTCTGTAGCCCAGGCTTTGTTTGCAGTTCTCAAACTTTTTCGGTGACACTGGGGCAGTTTCACATTGCACCAGTCCACCCACTTCCAAGAAAACATTTCCAAAGCCTGTCTGCGTGTCTGAAAACATGAAGCCTGAGGAACCAGTGTTTTCTTTAATATCTGATGAAAATAAAATGGTAGTGATTAGAATCTGGGTGGTTTAACTTGATTTGGGCCAATCCCACAGTCGATTTTAAAAAAAGAAGAAGAAAAATTACCAAAAGATCCTCCATTACCAGTGAATAATTTCCTGGACACTGAAACACAAAAGATCCAAGAGCATTCTGCAGCTCCTCACAGTCCTGTATGTGTGGAACCGTGCACAGCTACAGATGTTTCCACTGCCGCAGAATTCACTGGAAACTGCCAGGGAATTTGGCCCAGATGTGCTATAGAATTACAATGACCCTGGTAATAGTGAAACTTTAAGCAGCAAACACCAGATGTCCAGTAAAATGGTTAAAACTGAGATCCAAAGCATTTTTTTTCACCACATCATCACAAACAAGCAAGGAGTGAATAAGCTGAAAATCTCAAGTGATACCTCATTAGTCGTCATCTCTCCGATGAGTTGATGTGCCCGGCTTGTTGTGGCGCGCTGCCGTTCGAGTCGGGCGTCTCCTAGGAAGGCTGCGTCCCTGGAGGCTTCAGTAAGTTTGAAAACTGAATTAATTAGGCAGGTATATCCATTAAACTTCAGACAAGGTTGTATTTTTCTCTGCTCATTTTGCTTGAAAAGTGATTTTGGCTCTCTGTGTGTGTCTGGGCCCCTCAGTTCAAGAAAGACGCAGCACTGCTGGAGACAGTCCAGTGCAGAGCAATGAGGATGATGAAGGAAGTGGAACACCTCCCTGATGAGGAAAGGCTGAGGGAGCTGGGTCTCTTGAGCTTGGAGAAGAGGAGATTGAGGGGTGACCTGATTAATGTCTGTAAATATGTGAAAGGTGGGTGTCAGGAGGATGTCAGGCTCTGCTCAGTGTCATCTAGTGATAGCACAAGGGGCAATGGGTGTGAGCTGGAACAGAGGAGGTTCCACATCAATATGAGAAGGACCTTCTTCCCAGTGAGAGTGACAGAGCACTGGAAGGGGCTGCCCAGGGGGGTTGTGGAGTCTCCTTCTCTGGAGATGTTTAAAATCTGCCTGGATATGTTCCTGTGTGACTTGATCTAGGTGACCCTGCTGTGTCAGGAGGATTGGACTGGATGATCTTTGGAGGTCCCTTCCAACCCCTGACGTTCTGTGGCTCTGTGTGCTGCCTTATGACAGCTCACCCGCAGACCGGATAAATGAGCTGCTGCTAGTGCCAGCTCATGTAGTTCTGCTTTAGCTCAACTGGTAGCAGACTCGAGCTGCGGTACCAGGGCTCCGTGTCCTGCTACGGTCTGTGTCAGTATCCGTGGCAAACGTTCTTTTCCAACAAAATACAAGTATTCATTCCATTATGAGGCACTGCTTTATACTTTGTGGTTTCCAAGGGCTCCATGTGCAGGGCAGCCCCCAGGGCGAGTGGAAAGCCTGACATTTCTCTTTCCACTCTATTGATTATTTATGATTTTTTAGAACCTGGAGTGTAAGTCTTAGACATTCATTATCAGAATATAAATTTAGCCACTTTAAGGTCTCCAAACCAAGAAAGCAAAGGATTTCTACCAGAAATCCTGAATTAAACTGCACACTGCTGTGCAGGGGAGCCTGGTTGTGTGTCTTTGTGGGGTAGATCTGCATAGAGCAATAGATATATAACAGAATTCTTAAGTGCTATTCTTAATAGAAAGAATATTCTATTCTTAGAAAGAACATTAGTAGAAATAAGGGATCTTGCTCTGGCAGATTGGACTGGATGATCTTTCAAGGTCCCTTCCAATCCCCAATGTTCTGTGATTCTGTGAGATACATTAGTATTTGTAAGTTAAATTCACTGCTTTTGCTTAACTGGAGCAGTAGTCTGCTCTGTTTTGTCCCTGGAAAGTGGATGTTGTTTTATTTAACTTGGAACTGGAATTATAGGCTTCGTAGATAAAAGCTGATGAAAAATAAGGAGAACCACAGGTTCTTGAGTGCTTAGAGGAAATATTGAGGAACATGTAGTCTCTGAAAGAAAAGGGGCACTTAAGTGCTCCAAGCTCTCTTAAAACTTCTTCACAAAAGAAGTGGCACAGACTGTTGACATGAATAGTACTGCTTTGGCTTCAGTAGGAGCTGGATCAGTGAAGAAGAGTCTGTAGCTCTGTTACAGTCTCTCACTTCTACACATAAAAGTGTAGAAACTTGCTTACTAAAACCAAATTGTCTGGTTTTTTGTTGTTTTGGAGTCAAAACTCATCATAAACAAACCAGCACATCGTGGTAGAAAGAAAGTGAAGTTACACTGCTCTCAGAATTACCACTGTTAAAGAAGTTTTTCTTTCATGTTTTAGTTTTGAAGCTGTTTGGATAATTTTCTTTATCTCTTTCATGATGTCTTCAGGTGATATCTTTGTCTGAATTTCTGTGGCCTGAAAGGAGATTACAAGGCTGCTGGCAGCACTGCTGAGTGTCTCTTGTTTAAAATTTATATTGTATTGCCCATTTGACATCATTTCAATCAAAAATCATAATTTTTCTAGTTTTTTCTTGAACTGCAGACACACATTTTATTAAAAGCCCACTGGCACTTGTGAGCCTTTGAGCACTTTGAACTAAGAGCAAGACAAAACCCCTGGAGGAACCTACTGCGTTGTGTGTCAGTGCTGACAGTGCCAGATGCCTCTTCTTGGAGCACTGTAGTAGTCACTTGGCACTGCCAGGTTAGTGATTGGACTGGACTGGACTTGCCAACCAGAGACATTCCATGATTGCCTGTTCCAATTGACTTGCCCACCTGTTCCAATTGACTTTCCCACCTGTTCCAATTGACTTTCCCTGGTCTGTTCCACCAAGACCAGGTACAATTACAGCAGCAACTTGCACTTGGAGCTCTCTGCCCACCTCACCTTGCAAATCTGCTCATAACACAGACTTCCTTGTCTTCCACAGCAGTTTGCTAGGCACAGATTTCTAAGGAAGCTGCAGTTCCACCTGCCTGATACCCCAGTGATGTAGAAGTGTTGCTCTGCCCATGCTGTTCTGTCTGTAGAGTCACAGCTCTCTGAATGAACTCTGCAGAACACCAGGTGATCACTTAGTCACGCCCGGTGAAATGTCATCTCTATTGACTTTGCAATGCTCTTGGATGACGATGAACAGGGAAGTAAAGTGGCTGCAGACTGAAGTTGTACTTACAGGCTGTGAGATCCTAACACATCAGACAGCTGCAGAGGTGCAGTGGTTGTGTCCAGCTGATCTGGCTGAGTTCTGAGTGCCCCGAGCGGGTTACGTGTTTGTGAGCTGTGCAGGGGAAAACACTTCTCTTTTGCAAATTCACAGAGAGTCCAAAAGCTGGAAGAAACACAAGTTTGACCCAAATTGGCTTTACTGATGGTTATATAGCTATTATCATTAAAGGCACACAATGCACAAAGGACACCCAAAAAGCCATCCTGCCTGCTGTTGTGTGTTACTGCAATTGCTGCTCTTAATGCTTTGCTCCTTTGTAAAGTAAAATACTCTGGATGCTTTTGAAAGTATCTTGGGAGAGAGGGTTCATTCGTTTTGTTTATTCAGAGCCGAAGTGGCAGAATTTCTTTTCTGCAGAAGAATTCGAGTTGAGGAGGGTGCTGGATCACAAGAGTATATTGAGAAAAAGAAAACATTTCAAAAGAGATGTTCAGGTTAAACCTGCTGAGGCAGGTTTGCTGCTCAAAGAAACACACTGCAAGTTCAAGGGTTTTTTTAAAATAAATAATCCAGCAGAAGCTGCCACATCACTGAGACACAGACTCCAACACTTCTTTTATAAAAGCTCTGTCAGGTTTCTTTACAGATGTGTGTGGACCATTGGCAGGCAAGTCGTGGCTACACAAAAACAAGAGTGGCAAAATTAATAGTTAAGAGAGCTGCTTCTAGAAGGGGCTGCCCAGGGTGGGTGTGGAGTCTCCTTCTCTGGAGATGTTTAAAACCCACCTGGCCACGTTCCTGTGCGACTGGATCTAGGAGATCTTGCTGTGGTGGGGCGACTGGACTGGATGATCTTTCGAGGTCCCTTCCAATCCTTAATGTTCTGTGGTTCTACATGATTCTTCCATTCTCACATTTATCTACCCTCTCAGAGAAGAATCTCTTCATTATATAGAATGTAAATCTACCCATTCTCAGTGGAAAACCGATTTAAAGCCCCATGTTCCATCACTGCATGCTCTTGTAAAAAGTCCCTCTCCCTCTTGCTTGTAGATACTGGAAGCTGCTATAAGGTCACCCCAGAGGGGACCTTATCCTACAGGCTGAATAACCTCAGCTGTCTCAGCCTGTTTCACTGGAGAGGTGCTCCTGCCCTCTGATAATCTTCATGACCCTACTGTGGACCCACTTGAGCATGTACCCATGTCCTTCACATGTTGAAGTCCCCGGAGCTGGATGCAGCTCTCCAGGTGTGATCTCATGAGAGTAGAATAGTGAGCAAGAATCATCTCCCTTGATCTGCTGGTGCTTCTTTAGATGCAGCCCAGGATGCAGTTGGTTTTCTGGCTGCAAGCACACACTGCCAGCTCATGGTGAGCTTCTTTTCAACCAAGACCGCCCCAAGTTCTTCTCCTTAAGGCTGCTCTCAACCCATTGTCCACCCAGTCTGTATTTGTGCTTGGGATTGCCCCAACCCATGTACAGGACTTGACACTTGACCTTGCTGAACTGCATGAGGTTCACACAAACCCTCGTCTCAGCGTGATTGACCCTGGCTGGACAGAGACTTGAGCCAAAATGTAGTTTCAGTGACACACAGTATTTGTCTGTCTTCAGGTAGATAGCTCCCACCCGTGTGAGTTTCTTCACCCATCTGGGCAGGAACACTTTTTACTCCCATGGTACAAGTTTGCCAGGTGGAAACTCAAAGGCCAGTCCATGCATCTTTTTAATCTTTTTTTAATACTAAAAAGTGCCACTCGGAGATTTTTGGGGGGGAAATGGGAAAACTATGGAAGTTTTTTAGTTAGTTAACAGCCCTGTAAAACCAGTACTGACCTAGTTTTACTTTAGGCTTCACGAGATGGATGTGTTTATGAATTCAAATCATCGCAGACAACATTTTACACCTGCAGTCATGGTTGCCTGCAGTTCAGTTTTAGGTGTCTACATCATTGATTGCATCTGTAAATTAAAAACATTGAGGTAACATAAATCACCAGGACAAATAATTGCAGGTGCAAAAGGCCTACAGACACCAAATGATCTCTGAAAGTTGGTCTTCTAAATCTCATTGTGAGTGATTTGCTGTGTCATGAACCTGGAGTCCTCTTGGGAGAGTCGCTAATCTGGATAATGACACTAAAAGTCTCTTCAATCTCCTATTTAGCTGGCAGATGGGCAAGAATCCATGGAGTCATAGAACTCCCTTGGGCTCATGCATGTGGATATTGAAGAGTATAACTTATTCCAGTGAAGGCTAACATTAACTTGCAATCAAAAATTCCCTTCCTGAGTCACTCCTTTTTTCTTTTTCTTTTTTTTCTGATGGAATTTAAACAACCTAGTGTTTCATGAACTCACAGCCAACGTCCCAGCACAGAAACGCTGCTCATCTCATCATTTTTCATTTAATCAGTCGTAGCATCAGTTTGATGCAGAGAAATCATAGACTCATAGGATGGCCGGGCTTGGAAGGAGCCTTGAAGGTCATCTAGTCCCAACCCCCCTGCACAGGCAGGGACACCTGCACTAGTTCAGGTTACTCAGGGTCCCAGCCAACCTGGCCTTCAACACTTCCAGGGATGGGGCAGCCACAACTTCCTTAAGCAACATGTTCCAGCATCTCACCACCCTCACAGGAAAGAATTTGTTCCTCATGTCCAACCTCAATCTCCCCTCTTCAAGTCCATAACCCTTTCCCCTTGTCCACTTGCCACACACCCATGTATAAAACCCTCCCCAGCTCTCTTGTAGCCCCCTTCAGCCATTGGAAAGCTGCTAGAAGGTCACCTGGGATCCTCCTCTTCTCCAGGCTGAAATGCTGTCAATCTTTTCCAGAAAACACATCTAGTTATCCCCTCTATGATTTTTTTATTGTCAGAAACTGATTTCTAAGGGCATAACCACCCAAATCTATTTTCCTCTGGTAGCAAAACTGAAAATGAATCCTTTTCTTGCATTCTTTAGCATCAATAGACATAGGTGTGGAGCTGCTTTAAAACCAGCAACTGCTTCCCGTCGTACCAGTTGTGGCAGTCCTGTTAGCAAACGAGGGGGTGGGAAGAAAAACCCACCTTAAATTCTCTTGGAGTGTTTGAACAACTGAAACTCCTACTGAACAAATGAAGCCAGTCCTGACAGTCCAAAACGCGGTGAGGGATTTTTGTGCTTCAGAAGCTCTAGGCAAAGCTGTTTTGGCATGTCTGCAGCCTGTTCCTATTGCAAACAAAGGGACAGCTAGAGGGGAAGTCTTTGCGGGAGAAAATACTGTCAGTTTTAAGAAATGAGATGTGTAGATCCATTCCACAGCCCAGCTAGTGATTACATGCAGGCAGCTCTCTAAGAGCCCAGAGCAGCTGCCAGTGAAACGCTGCCATCCGTACTGATTCCAACAGGAATTGCATCAAATAAACCAGCCTACAGCTTCTCAAAAGCATGGGTGAAACTGGTATTTTGGCAACAGGAACCAGGAGAGCACTGGAACGGGCTGCCCAGGGAGGTTGTGGAGTCTCCTTCTCTGGAGAGGTTTAAAACCCATCTGGGTAGGTTCCTGTGTGACTGTGACCCTGCTGTGGCAGGGGGACTGGACTAGATGTTTTTAGAGGTTTAGGTATTGTGTGTTGGGTAGTTGTATCATCAGGTTGGACCTGATGATCTATGAGGTCTCTTCCAACCTTGATAATACTGTGATACTGTGTATATTAAGCACAAACAGCATGTGACAGACCTTCATTTCTCTGGAGATGTTTAAAACCCACCTGGCCGTGTTCCTGTGCCACTTACTCTAGGTGATCCTGCTGTGGCAGGGGGATTGGACTGGATGATCTTTCGAGGTCCCTTCCAATCCCTGATGCTCTGTGATTCTGTGATTTTGATGCAGAACCATTTTAACAGAGGCTTTTTTTAACTCTCCCTTTTGCCTGCCATAGGCACAAGGAAGGAAGGACAAGGTTTCATCTTTCCCTCTCTTGAGGGATTTATCTTTAGGTGTGTCCTGTAACTCATGTAAATTCAGAGCGCAGCCTAGAAAGCCAAAAATTAGCAAGGATTTTGACCAAGAGATTGAGAGGCGATTAAAACTCATGGAAGAAAGACTCATTTCTTAGTAAGAATAACAAAGTCATATGGATGATGGCTCATCATAACTTCATAATCTGACCCACATGCTGTAAATACAGTGATGACTGTCATTTTGAATAAGTGAGGTAGATTGATGCTGATTATTAATCCATTTCTTGGCCAGTCTGATTGTTTCTGAGCCAGCTCCTCCACTGTTTAGTATTTTCTGGAGTATCCCAATACCTTTCACTGACAGGCCCTTCTTTTTTAACTAGCCACTTGTAATACTCTGTGTTCTCTTATTTGAGGGATTTCTTTCTCGAATTAGTCTGCTTCCAGTAATCTTATAGCTGGATTCTTGGTCTTCTTTTAGCATGTAGGACAGCAGCAGTGTTCCTACAGACTTACAGTAACACATAATGCTGTATGACATTCACTCAGGGATAGTAAAAGATGGTTTTCTTTGAATTTCAAGCAGCAGATAACTGTGGAGGAGACACAGATAGATGGAGAAATACATTTGTACAATAGAAATTCAGAAGGCAGCTTGGCCAAGCGTGTCATTGATAGCTTGATATAAGGTTCCTGTAGGGGCATGTGTTTAGCATTTGCAGTAGGATAATATACACAACATACTTCACAAGATAAAAAACACAAAAGCTTTTTGGAGAGGAACAAGGTGTCCAAGCCTGGTTTTCTGTGAGTGTGTCCATCCTTTCATGCCCTTTCAAGTATCCCCAGCTCTGAGCTGGTTGCCCCAAACGACACCCAGCTTTCTCTCCTCTGCTGAGGAAACAGTTGTAGATGCTGTGATTGAGGGGCAACTACACAGGCTGGCAGGGACCTTGCAGATCATCTAATTCAACCTTCCTGCTGTGGGCATGGACACCTCTCACCAGACCAGGTTGCTCAATGCCCCATCCATCCTCTGGCCTTGGACCACTTCCAGAGATGGGGCAGCCACAGCCAAACTGGGCAACCAATTCCAAAGCTTCATTACCCTCGTGACGAAGACCTTCTTCACATGTGTGAGCTGGCTCGTGGCTTGCTGCTCTCCAAGTAAATGACTACACAGTAAGTCCCTTATTGTCACAAGGAGTGTAATTTGTGTCTGCCTTCACTAGGCACTTGCTATGTTTTTAAAACTTCCAGGAAGTTTAAAGTCTTTCACATCTCCAGGTAGGTCAGCATCGTTGCTTCATACCAGGAGCTACATTAAAGGGCAATTTGGCCCTATTTTCTACCGGTTTACTTTCTGCAGTAAAAAATTCACACTCTACATAACATGATAGAGCTGACACTAAATGAATTCTATTTCTTTTAGATATATTCTCTTCCTTCTTTTATGAAATTGAATTAAAAGACTTTGCAAGGTCAGAAAGTCACACATTTGTTAAATGCAACTGATGTGGTCATGAAACCCAGATCTTCTCTCTATATTTGGGATAATGCAGAGGTAGTGAAAGCAGACCTGAACCTGAGAGGGTTTGTGTCTTGATTATAAAACAGTGTGGGTAAGAGGCTTGGATTTGACAGCAACAGAAGAAAGGGGATATTGTGTTCATGCCTTCAATCAGCTTTATTAGATCCTTAAAGGGAAAATTATGTGAAAGACAGAGGAAGAAAACAACAAACTAAGCAAGATCCCAATTTCAGTATAATTTGGAGAAAATAACTGATTTAGGTTGGTCATCTTGCCAGGATGGATGACTCAAGGCTTCCAAACAAGAAATGGAAACCAGAAGGATAGTGAAAGCCCGAAAGAACAAATTGAGAAGATATGATTGACTGTAATGCTTCAAAATCAGCTGCTGCAAAGATGAGTCTGGGCTGGTGCCCAGAATACAATTGAATGGTGCTGCTCGTTCAGACTCCTCATGCTGAAACAAAATAAGATGTAGCTGTGTTTCTGTTAGAGCTTTACTTGTTCTTTCCAGTGTCTCTAGCTGGGGATGTGATGTCACATCCTCCTTCTTCTATCACACACTGCAACGAGTGCTGCTGCTGTTCAATAATCCTTCTGAAGGAAGACCTGAGCCCAAGGGTGGTATCTTTTAAATGTCCTCTCCATTCATTGGCTGACTTTGAGTGTGCAAGTAGGCTATCTCGGTGCTGCTGGGCAAGGAAAGGAGTGTAACATCACTCTGTGTGTGTGTGTGTGTGTGTGTATGTCTGTGTGTGTGCACTTTCTGACTGACAAAGCCATCCCAGTTATTGTTACTATCATGCTGGTCCTTTAGAAATTATGTAAATAGCTCATTCTGCCAAGACTTCCAATTATTGTCTCTTTCTTGGGCACAATTTGTAAAGCATTCTTTGGGGAAGTTGGGGGCAGCTGCTTGTCCTCCACTTGAAGCACAAAAGGTTCCAAAAGAGACAAGGCTTTGTGCAAAAAATCAGCCGGCTGACAATAGGCAGTGATGAGATGGGATTGTCTTCCATTTCCTCCTTTCTTTCTTTCATCCCACTGGCTGTGCTTGCTAACCTATTTTCTGTTTCTTTTTCAAATGAGGAGGAAGAGGGAAAAAAAAACACAACAAAACTAAACCACAGTTCATAATTAAATACGGAGCTGGTTCTTACCATGTTTACTGAATTACATATTGCATATATGGATGTGTAGCCTCAGCGTTTTCATGTGTTTTTAGATTTCTAAACTTAATATGTTCCATAGGACTAGACCTTAACTCCTTCCTGTCTGTTTCTCCTGAGGAGATTTCCCTGCACAGAACGAGGAAGGAGTAAAACTCCTTTACAGATCCCTTAGAGTTTAGGGATTCCTAGAGTTGCTGAGCTCTGTGGGTTCTCCAGGTTTGCAACAGAAGTTCCTCCATCAGAAAATCTCCAGTGTTGACCTTACCTCTGCGATAACCAGGTCAGCTTGTCGTGACTTTGCACAGGTACTTCTGCTGCGGGTGGCTGACCTGGGAAAGACAGCTGCAAAGCAGGAACCGGGAGGGAGGGAGACAGTCACCCCAGCTCTGGGGGAGCCAGGACAGGACTGACAGGCAAAACGCCTGGGGTGATGTGAACAAGGAGGAACACATTGTGAACAAAACAGGGCTTAAGAGGCATCACCTCAAGCATTTGCATGTAAGTCAGGAAGTGTCACCAAAGTGACTTTGCACTAAGGCACTAAGCTGGGGTGTAAACACCAGGGGGTGTGTGCAGCTGCAGGGGTAGGATCTTGCTGGGGTCCCAGCGCTGCGGTGGACAGCTCGAATGTCTGGAGGGCTGACGTGAAGGGGTACAGACTGTTTAGGAAGGACAGGCCAGGAAGATGAGCAGAAGGGGTTGTCCTTTATGGGAGAGAGCCATTGGAGTGCATGGAGCTCTGCCTGAGGGTGAAGAATTGAGAGCATAGGGCTAAGGATTAAAAAGCAGACCAGTACTGGCCATGGTACTGTGGTCTGCCAGGCCAGGAAGGTCCAGTGGAGGAGGCTCTCTGCAAACAGCTAGAAGCAGCTTCTTGTTTTCAGACCTTGATCTTCATGGCAATATCAATCACCTGGATAGCTCCTGGAGGGGCAACGCAGCAGGGCATAAGCAACCCCCCAGGATGTTACTGGACAGCATTAAGGATAACTTCTTGACCCAAGTGAAAGAGGACCCAATAAAGAGAGGTGCTCTGCTACATCTCATAGTCACAAATGGAAAAGGCCTCACTAGGGATGTGAAGGCTGAAGGGAGCTTTGGTTGCTGTGACCATGAGATGGTGGAGTTCAGGATCCTGAGAGACCCAGGCGCTTCCTGATGGTGCCCAGTGATATGACCAGAAGCAATGAACACAAACTGGAACCCAAGGGAGATCTATCTGAACATTAGGAAACACTTTCATACTGTGAGACTACCTGAGCACTGACATAGGTTGCCCAGGGAGGTTGTGGAGTCTCCCTTCTTGGAGATACTCAGAATGTCTCTGGATGAGGTCCTGGGCAACCAGCTCTAGGTAGCCCTGCTTTAGCAGGAGTTTGGACTAGATGATGTCCAGAGTCCCCTTCCATCCTCAACTCTTACGTGATTCAGGGGCAACAGATGATTGCTTTTCATGTCCTCAGTTCTCCTTTCTCTAGAGGTTTCAAACAGTCTAACACCTGGTCTGATGATCATCTGAATCACTAGTACTTCAACACTGAGCTGTGGTAGAAAGGCAGATTAGCCTTCAGGAGGGATTCCCTGTCTCCCAAGATAGCTGAGGTAGCACATCTGTAGCTTGAATTCCTGGTATATCCTTCCCCTCTTCATGCTCTCTGAGATCCTCAGACACCATCAGAGTGTGACAAGGTTTGAACTTGCAGCAGCTGCCCACAGCTGAATATACAAGAAGGCGACCTGGAAAAGCAACCTGCACTGCTGCTGTGTGGGTTTGG
Organism: Rhinopomastus cyanomelas; assembly: GCA_013400115.1. NCBI lineage: Eukaryota > Metazoa > Chordata > Aves > Bucerotiformes > Rhinopomastidae > Rhinopomastus > Rhinopomastus cyanomelas. The sequence goes on along the minus strand of VXBP01006366.1, from coordinate 101,517 downwards.
ATCTGAACGACTGCTTTACACCATGTATTTCTCTCTCTATGCCTCTCTTCCTAACGAGAAATTCTGAGCCAAGTCTGGGTCCCTCTGGTTTGTAGCCAAAGCCACACCAGTGAGTTGAAGCACTTCTCATTTTCCAAATCCAAACCTGCTGGAGTACCAGAGCTTCCAAAGAGGATGCCTGGCATAGATATTGAGCTGAAAGTTAGGAAGAGCTTATAGGGATCGGTGTGCTTGTAGCTGATCCTACTTGGACCTCGGGTTGAACTCGGGTTGAACTGTGTGAATCAAATGCTTGAATCTATTTGACATTCCAATAGCTTGCTGATTCAGCAAGAATACCCTCTGAGTATGTCTGAACCATTAAAGACTAAGTCTGGATCCAGTATATCTATAGTTTCATCCATATGTATAGATATCTAGAGTTACAGCCCTAGCTATGTGGATAGATGTAGGTGTATCTAAGTAAACACATTTATGTCCAGAATGTGAGACTTTGGGGAAATTCAAACATCTGATAACTCAGCTGAACTCCCAAAATCTCCTTTCAGTGTTTTGTTATGAAACCATCATCATATGAAATGCTCAAAGTTTCCTTTTTTGATGGACAGGAGTTCATAACTCACTGAGTTCAGAGGAAAGATTAGTGATGTTCCCACTCTGGAGCATCTTTCAAAGCCTAAATTATTTTCTTTGTACTGGAGCAGCTTAAGAGGCTTCAGAAGAAGGGTGAGGAAACAGTGCAGCACTTGTGCTCTTTCATATTCATGTGGGGAATATGAGTTTAATTGCTTTTGTTTGACGTGCACAGGATAACTGTGGGAGAATCTGTTGATGTGATTACTCTTCCACACCCTGCAAAAGCATTTCTAGTACGAGGCTGGTTTAGAAAGTTGAATCACCACCTTTCAACATTTTAAAAAGGAGCAAATGCTTTGCTTTAAGAAGTGATTTCTCCTGTAGACAAAAACCTCTTACAGTCCTGAAAGAGGTGTATAAGCTCTGAGGATGGATAAGGTGTAAGAGATACCCTTGCTGGCTGGCAAAGCAGCTCCTTGGTGGTTGCATTAGATACCTTTCTGAAGTGTATGTGTAAATAAAATATAGATGATGCAAAGCAAAGCATTGTGACAAGTGGGTCTTGGGCTTCAGGCCAGCTCCAAAAATCAGCTGCTATTGGAAACTCCTTATAGGTGTTTATGGAGCCAGCCAAGAGAGGGGCAAAGATCTGAAGGAGTAGAGTGGCAAGACATTGCCCCAATGGTTTTTCTAACATAGAATCATAGACTGTATTGTGTTGGAAGGTGCCTCCAAAGGTTATCTAGGCCAATCTCCCCTACAACCAGCAGGGCCATCACCCGCCAGACCAGGTTGCCCAGAGGAACATGTTGAAGACAAGGGGTTTTTCCAAATCTCTGTTTGAGGACTTCAGTGTTTCATATTATCATTGCTATGTCAAGAAAATTAAAACGATGACATAAGACTTCCTCTCCCTTGTCAAAACTGCTCCTCTTCCTTTAAATACAACTTTTTGTTGGCTTAGAAAAAAAACAGGCTGAACTTCAACTTCATGCTGATGTCGCTTCACGAGTAAAGTTGGTGGCACGTTGGTTCCTTAGCAAGGAACCAAGCAGTGCCGATAATTCTCTGTGCGCTTGGAAATGCCGTGAGGTTTGCTGCCTCACTCAGTAGTGCAAATAGAATTGGGAATAAGGTAATGATTTGTCGTTTATCCACCCAAAAATCATTTCTTTCTCTTTCTTCAATAGATTGCTTGGCTTCTACAAAGGAATATTTCCTCCCATCTTGGCTGAGACACCCAAAAGGGCCGTGAAGGTAAAAACCCCACACTTCCTCCTTTCAAAAGATGAACAGGGATGGTGGCAGCTGTGAAACTTTTTATTCACAGAATCACAGAACGTTAGGGATTGGAAGGGACCTTAAAAGATCATCTAGTCCAATCCTCATGCCACAGCAGGATTCCTCTGACTTTGGCTAGGAGGAAACATTCCTGTTGGTAGCACGATGTTTAGAAAGTGCTTGAATAAGAAGTGTAGATTAATGTTACTGAGGAACAAATTACAGCTAGTTTTCATAATCAAAGCTAGTAAAATACATTAAGTGATAGGTAACTTAATTATCTCTGGTGTAGACATTTTGCTTTACTGAAAATGCCTGGCAACCTGCAACACAACTAATAGCATAAAAAGTTAACACAAGAAGCTCTTCTCAGTGTCATCTGTTGATAGCACAAGGGGCAATGGGTGTCAGCTGGAACATAAGAGGTTCCACATCAGTAGCTCCTTCTTCACAGTTGAAACAGCCTATCAAAGGGTATTTGCTGTCATATATATTGATCTGATCTTCCCTTGTGATCCTTTGTGTTGATTAGTAGAGCATTATTTTAGTAATATTTTAAGGAAAATACATCAACACACCCCCTTTTCTCAGTTAAGTCACAGCCACCTTCTTAATCACAACCTGGTCATTTAGCACCTCATCAAAAAGTTCTAAGCCCTCAAAGCACCGGTTGTGTCACAAGCAAATGCTTCCTTGTCTCTTACTGCAGAACCCTGACAAGTCCACGAGCAGTTACTACACAGAATGTCTTGATTTTCTCTCCTTTAGTTTTTGTTTCTTTCTAAAAAGGCTGCATATGATTCTGGTCCTTAGTCTGCAATTAATCATTCGCATTCCAGTTCCTTTACGGAGGAATAATATTTGTACAAAGTGACAGGATGTGACCTTGTAACAGAATCCTGAAGGAGTTCTGGTAATGTCATCTTCTTGTTTGCGTTGGCATCTTAGATGCAAACGACATGTGTCGCCCGTCTCAAAAGTCCTTAGTACAACTAAGAAACCTGAAGTTCTACTGAACAGAAAGTAGCAGTGAAAACTAGATGAATGACATTTAGAAGATTCTTAATATCTTGTTTTCTTGAGGCCATGACCTCTCTTGTTTCTCCATTTGATTTTATTTTTAAATAAGTGACAATCAATCTGATTGTCCTGCCTGGATTCCAGCGTATGTTTAGTTAAAACACAAATCCTGGTTTGATTTCTCTCCTATCAATCCAAGTGATTCAAAAGTCTCAAGTCACTGTCTTTTCCTCACGTTAATTTTATATTCAATGTGATGTTTCATATTGTATTTAATATCATACTAGATATCATCAAGCATAGAATGATTAACGCTGGAAGGGATCTCCAGAGGTCATCTGGTGAGCCTCCTGCTCAAATTAGGGCTGACTTCATGGTTAGATCTCATTCCTCTGTTGCCTTCACTAGTCAAACTCTGAAACATCAAGGGTGGACGCTGCAGCCTCCCTGTGCTCCTGCTCCTGGGCTTCATGGCTTTCACTGTGAAAAATTTTGCCTTATATCTAATCCAAATTCCCCTGTCCCTGCTTTTGCCTATTGTCCCTAATGTCTTTCTTGTGGACCCCTGAGAAGGTCTGACTTTGTCTTCTGATTAACCTGTAGATGGTGGAAACCAGGTGCTAGATCCTTCAGCTTTCTTGCCTCTGGGCTAAACAGACTCAGTTGTCGCAGGCTCATCGTAAGGTCACAGCCACCGAAATGTCTCACTGCTGCTCCCTTAGTGGGTTGCTTTTTGCCTAATTCTTGGGCACCTCCATGAGGTCTCAGAAGGATTTCTGCAGCCGTGAGAATCACGTTTAAATGCTAAACATATTTTTCACTTAAATCACCAACTTCTTCCATTCTTTATGCTACTCCTTTACATTTTCTGCCATTCCTAGGAGCCCAGGAGGACTTCACGTTACACCAAGACATAAGCAGTATTCCACACTGGAAGAATTCAGTGACAGAACAGAGCAGGACAGTAATGCCCTTGCAAGAAGCTGGGTACTGAAGCAATTCAATGTGAAAATAGAGAAAGAAGAAGGGAGATCTTTGAAATAAGAAGAAATGTGCTACTGGAGTGTTGCATTTAGCTGGTGTGAATATTTGCAAATCAAACTAAAGCTAATACATGGAAGTTATCTGGCCCCAGCTACTCAGCCAAGTGCTGAAGATAGAGCTTCCCTTTCATCCAGCTACATTCTCATGTCCATCCCAACATTTCTTTTTCTCTTTGTATTTCCCTTCTGAAAAGAAAGCTGGTATTTCTGGAAGACGAAAAGTCAAAGTTATAACTTTACATTAGATTGAACTTGGAGGAAAGAAATGATGATGCCAGGGCAATGCTTAACAGATGAACTTTTGGGGGCAAATTGATATTGCTCATGTGTTCCCAGACATCTTGTTTCAAGCATATATTTTTACCTTAGAGTTATTGAGACATCTGGTAAGTACTTTGGCTAGTTTCTGTGTAACTGGAATTAAAGTGTAGCTTTGCCAGATGGACAATATCAGCTCTATGCACTAAAGCATGTTTTAAATACGTTTATTCTGATTATTTTTTAAAGCTATTAATTTAATACAACTGTAGAGAAAAAGACACATTCTGCTGTGCTTTAAGAAGTATTTTGGGTGGATCTACATGATATAAATCCACATGCTATAGCTAGATGCCTTTTTGGCCAAATGGTGTGTTGCTCTATGCTATACCCAGCAACAGTTTTACTGACTTTCATTGCTATTGACTTGTTTTCTTTTAAAAATGATAACAAGCACCATTCCTATGAAGTAGTTATTTTATTCATGGCTCCAGGAAGCTATTGATTTTGAAGGTACCATTTTTAAGTCCACAGTTGTATTTCTGCCTTTATGACAACCATTTTACAGGTCTGTAACACTATGGAAAACATTAAGGAATACCAGAGATTCCATTAAAGGTTAGGAGGGTAACAGTGAGTAGAAAGATGCTGGAGAGAGAATAAAGCAAACTTTATCACAGTAAGAAATGAATTTAGTTCAGTGAAGTATCTCACCCACGCGCTATTGACACCTTCTCAGAGACTTCCTTTTGCCTATAAAATCTCTTTGGTTATCTGAAAGGATAGCTCTGCAGACAGTCTAACTCACACTTCCATCTTTCCTGACTGTTGGCAGGGCCACTGAGACAATTTTAAACACATTTGCAGGATGTTTGCAGGATTAGTGGCCAATCTGTGCTCTGTTTGGAGGGCGGTTGAAATCCGGGTCTTGATTCCGAGCCCTTTGCTGGAAAATGTGAGAATAATCCCTCCTGAGGAGAAATTAAAAGTAGCCAGCCCATCAGTTTTCAGTGTTTAACATCCTGATTTTGCATTTTGTATTCATATTCCCCTCTGTTTTAATCGTGTTGGTGTTAACTCATGAACACCCAGTTCTCCAGTGCGTTTGGTGTCATTCCATGACTTCTCATTTGATGTCAACATCACTGACCTTGCCATGGGGCTCTGAAGCACTGAACATCCCAGCGTGGTGCTTATGGCTGATGTTCCTGTCTGTGTGGCTTATGGAAGGGCTGTTTTGTTCAGGTAACTGAGCCCTGAGGGACAGAACTTGGCTCCTTTGGCTGAGGTCCAGCACAGGTCACCCAGTCATTCTGTTTTGTCACAAGAACTCCCACTCCCTTACATCTCTGATGATTCCCACATCTCCTTTGACCTCATTGCACTCTGCCTTCCTCAGGTGGTGAAGCTGTGTAACTGTCACTTGCATGGGCAGGTGCTGTGTGGAAGGATCACAGCATCATAGACTCACAGAATCATTAGGGATTGGAAGGGACCTCGAAAGGTCATCTAGTCCAATCCCCCTGCCGGAGCAGGACCACCTAGACAAAGTCTCACAGGAGCCAAGTGCCTAGGATTTTAGAAAATCCCACCTTCACTTGAATCAGCTCACTCTGAACTAGTCAAGAGATGCAGGTCAGCCAGGAAAGCCAATGCTTCTAGTTTCTGCTCTTCAGGGATGTGACACCTCTTGCTCTAGCAGGTACCCACCTGTGCTGATGCAGTCTGGGTGAAGCTATGACTGGTTTGTATTGTTTGGTCCCGTGATACTGAATGTGCTGTGTAAAAACCACTTTCCTCTTCCATCCACAGCCCTGAATACAGATGACAGAGCTCACACATAGTGAGATGTACTTACTCACGTTGTTCCATGTGTGGAAATTATGTGGAGTAACACCTCCTACATCTTTGCTTTTGCCTGGAATTTAGATCTACTCTTTATAACCCACAAGATTATCCACTTTCCTCATTCCTCATGCTAGAATATCATTTTCACAGCCTTCAGAACTGTCTTATAGCATCAACCTGAAGTCACTTTCAGTGGCTACAGCAACACATATGCAGAATATGAATTTGAAATGGTATGGGGCTTGGAGAGATCTGCAGCATGCAGAAGCACTGGACTGAAGATAATCTTTCAGGTCAACAAATGTAATCCCCTACTGCTCTGTAATCTCCTTCATAAATCTATCAGACTTCCCCTTACAAGGGATTAAGGTTTTTTCCCCCATTGTTCTTATTGGAAGAGTGTTTCAGGACCCTACTCCTTTCGTTGCAAGAAAGCATCACCGAATCCCAAGCCACATTCTATTTGTGAGTCTTCTTCAGTTTTATCCCCAAGTATTTTATGTTACATCTTTGTCCTGGGTTCAAAAATGGCCTCAATCAGTCCTTTGGACTGGCACCTGCAATCTTAAGCTCACCAGCCAGCTCTCAGGTAGAATGTACCAGGCAATGAAGCAACTTTGGGGAAAAGAAAGGATCTTTATTGAACCCTCACCCATTTAAGACCCACCTGGCCAAGTTCCTGTGTGACCTGATCTAGGGGATCCTTCTGTGGCAAGGGGATTGGACTGGATGGTCTTTTGGGGTCCCTTCTAATCCCTAATGTTCTGTGATCCTGTGATGAAGCTTCACTGTAATTTAGTTTTACTAATTTGCATAAGCAGCTCATAATTTTTTCCCCACACAATTATCATTCTGGCTTTTCTTTCCAGTTTTTCACCTTTGAACAATACAAGAAGCTGCTCGGATACGCATCATTGCCCCCGGGACTGGTATGTACAGACACTGGTTTTAATCCAATAGGTGTGTTTTGAGCAGCCTTACGTGGTTCCTGCCAAAAAGAGGAGCCCAACGTTAAAGGGGCCAGTTCAACCAACAGCTTCATCGTGTATTTTTCTGTGGGCTCTTCTCATCCTTAGGTGCAAATAGAGAGGCTCCTATTTGTTCTCTAGGAGGTGGAGAGTATCCATGTTATGGTTCCATGCTACACCAGCATTGTTTCTGGTGGAGAATGTACTGGAAACTCATAAACATGCAGTGGCTGGACAAAAGCTGAGTGTAGCAGATGCATCGGCCATCAGAAGCCCCTGGCAGTTTTGGGGCAGTCCTGCTGCCATAGAGGCATTTTGCCCCTATTATAGTCATAACAGTGACTGAGATTCTGGTCTAAGCCAGGATCCTTCTAGGTGCCTCAACAGACCTCATATCAAGACAGCTTTGGTTGGTAGGTGAGAGATGCCCACCTTAGCACCATCTTTTTGCTGGCTTCAGTTTCATGGATGATGGCGAAGGAGGTAGGTTTTGTTCTATCTCATCTTAGAAAATTAGATTTGTTGGTAACAAGGTTTTTTCAGAGGTAGAATGGCTGGAGCTTGCTGCATCCCTTCTAACTGGCCATACTTCTCTTTTTTAAACTCTCAGGAGTTGCTGCCCAAATTCTTCTCTATTTAATAAGTTTTTTTCTTACTATTGTTTTTAACTTACCACTGGATTCCTTGAATTTCAACAAATATATTCAATATATTGGATTTTGGTCCTGGGACTCTATTCAGCCCGTAGAAAGTTCAGAGATGTGAAATTGAGGGAATAAATTTATAAAGTGATCCCTAAAATTAACCCCTCTGAATTTTTTGTATGTTATTTTTCTATTACAAACAAACCAAATGCCCTGCCGTGATGGAAAGCAAAGCAGTGGGTATCTCCACGTCTGTGACTGTAAATAAAGTGAGTCAATAAGTGTATAAAATGATCCCTAAAATTAACCCCTCTGAATGTCTCACTATTATTTTTCTATTACAAACAAACCAAGGGGTTTTTTTTTAAATGCCTTGGCATGATGGACAGCAAAGCAGTGGGTATCTCCCTATCTGTGGCTCTAAGTGAATGGAGCTAATTCACGCTTGTGGTGCCTGCTGACACTTCCACGTGTGAAATTGCCCTGCAAACCTCTCCAGGACTGGTATTTACTTAGAAAAACTATTCTTCTACTGGTGCAATTTGCTTAAGTACTGCACTATTTTAATTGCTTTTAGTTTTAAGTTCATCCTTCCATGTTGCATGTCTAGTGCCCAGCGCAGAGCTTTTATTCTTTCCAGTGCCTCACAGCTGCATTTGTGTTTGTGATTTTTATTCAGCCTCCACCCAAAGATAACATGAGGGCATTGTTTGTCCTTGGTTTTGCAATAAGTGGGTACCACAGTGTATTGACTTTTTTCTTCCCAGCTGAAAAGAGGATTCTCTGACAGTGCTCTGACATTTCATTTTGTGGCTCTCTTTGCAGCATGGTTTGTTTATGGCTATTGTCATGTTGCCTTCATGAACTGGCAGCATCGACTTGAGGGCTCCAGTTGTTTAGGGATTGAATACCACTGCGTTACTGTAATCTCACCACTTGCTCTGCAGCATTTCCCTCTCATAATCTGATGTATGGGAAATTTTACTCAGCAATTTTACCTTTCCCAGGCATTTGCAGTTGCTGGATTGGGATCTGGCTTGACAGAGGCAGTTGTGGTTAACCCTTTTGAGGTGGTAAAGGTTGCCCTGCAGACAAATCGAAATGCCTTCACAGAGGTATGAGAGCTGCTCCCTTCTTGTTTTTCTCTTTTATACTGCACCTCGGGTTCATATTTACAGGAGGATGTCTTGTCATGTGGCTGGTAGATTTCAGAATGTTGGATGAAGTTGTTTATAAGTTGATTTAATGGTTGGACGCGATGACTTAATTAATGTTTATAAATAGGTGGGTGCCAGGAGGATGGAGCCAGAGTCTTCTCAGTGTCATCTACTGATAGGACAAGGGGAAATGGGTGTGAGCTGGAACAGAGGAAGTTCCACATCAATATGAGAAGAAACTTCTTTCCAGTGAGGGTGACAGAGCTCTGAAAGGGGCTGCCATGGGTGGTTGTGGAGTCTCCTTCTCTGGAGACATTTAAAGCCCTGCACAACTTGCTCTAGATGATCCTGCTGTGGCAGGGGGTTGGACTGGATGATCTTTTGAGGTCCCTTCCAATCCCTAATGTTCTGTGATTCTGTGATGTGAAAGGTCTTTTCCAACCACAGTGATTTGATGATAAGTCTTCACATTTACAAGCACATGTTAGGAAATTGTTATATAATAAGGAACAGTGATAATTTAAATTCCTGCTTCACTTCAGAGTTTTATTGTTCAAATCTTGTTTCATTCAAAGGAGACAGTGTGCAAATCTGACTCTGGGAAGTGCAGAAAAGGAAAAGGGATCAAAGTGGAAATCAGTGATTCATCAAAATCAAGTTTTCCTGGGAATTCACCAGCTTCAATTACAAACATGAAAACCTTTAGTTTCAAGTGTAAACAGAGCAGCATTACAGTGTGCACAAGCTGGTTGCTGTAAAGTTGCAGGAAACCAAGATAGCATTTCACTCCATGCATTTTAATTATGCTCCTGATTGCAGACTTCATAACAAAGCCCAAGGTGTTTTAGTTAGCAAATTTTATGTAATTGCTTTAATTACAGCATCCCTGCCTCGGTGGCCTTCAGAATGCTCCAATAATCAGAGTGTAGCTGCTCACAGAACCACAGAGTCACTCTGGTTGGAAAAGACCTCTGGGGTCATCAAGTCCAACCATGCTCAAAAGCACTCTGATTTTTTTTTTTGTTTAAGTGAATATTATTTGTATTTTATTTAAATGCAAATTTTCACCAAATCCAGATAGTTGTGTACTATCACACAAATAAACACAAAAAGAATGCTATTGGGACTCCACTAGGAACCCAGTTTACACTTAAAATACATATTAAGGTGTCTGTTAGCCCTGATGGAAACAACCAAAGGACATAAGACAGTAGGAAAGACTTGAGAGAAGCATCAGACCTTGGAACAGGCTGCCTAGCGAGGGCTTTGAATCACCATCCTGGATGTGTTTCACAGTCATGGAGATCTGAAGCTTAGTGACAGGGACTAGCAGTGGCCTGGGGACAGCTGGATTAATGGTTGGACTCAAAGATTTGGAAAGTCTTTCCTAACCTAAATGATTCTGTGATTCTCAGGCAGTTCAGTCACAAACCTACCTTGTTTTAAGAAAGCTAGTATTTCACCTTCTGCTGGAAAACTCCAGTGACTCCATGACCACAACCTCAGGCTCTCACTAGGAATGTGTTGAAGGACGTTCCCCACCACAGGGTGCAAACTCGAGGCTGTTGGAGGAAGCACGTGCGCGGTGTACGATGCAGCGTAAGGCAACGGCTCACCCGTGTCACTCCTGGGCTCTGTTTTTCTAAAAGGTTTAAGTATGTGCCTCCCCTATTGTGCAGCTTTCACCCTCTGCAATGAAACCTAATGCAGTCCACATATTTCTGTGCCTATTGTGCTGAAATAATAAATATATCTCGTTTAGAAGGAACAAGGAAGAGCATGAACGCACACACCCACACCCAGACTCCTGCACAACTCCCAAAGCAAATATTCACACACCACGGTGACAGCTGAATTCTTCTGTGGTACGAGATCATCTTTCGAGGGGTGCGAGGCTTAAAGAGGAAGGCCACTCTAAAACTCACGTATCAGCACAGTTTGATTGCTGCCAGTAAAGATAATGGTGACTTTTTGTTAAAGTCAACGGCTAGAAGGCCCAACACCCCATTGTTTGGCTTTCTTCTCATTTTCCCTGTAGCCATGGGTAACTCACCAACTATAGAAGCTGGTCTGGTAATAGAGTCCCTCACCTGACTGAAGAGTTGTGATTATTTAAACAAATGCAGGTTTCTGCTTCCTGACGAGAAGAATTTGACTCCAGATTCCACTGACTAGGTCTCTATTAAGTGTAAATCAACAGCTGTGTGAAGTGAATCAACTCCAGATGTTTATACAATAAATTCCTCGATCTGAATTAGTCACCCTAAGGTTCTTCCATCATCAGTGATGACACACAGACCTTCTATGTCTTGATCAGCTGGCACTGTAGATGCCTACTTTGAATGAAGTGTCATCTACAGGAACCTTTTATTGCTAAAGGACTGAAGAAAGAGAAGTCTTGCTGAGCCTCAGATGTAAGTGTAGACACTGCAGGTTCTGCAGCTGGACTGATGAATCCCACGTCAGGGGTGTAGGAAGTGCTCTAAGTCATTAGTAAATCCGTAGCCAAGATCAGACCAAGGGATACCTTACAGAATCACAGAACATGAGGGATTGGAACAGACCTCAAAAGAACATCTACTCCAGTTCCCCCAACCCTTACTGTTGAAAGTTGCTATATTCAGCTTAAATCACTTTATTTAGGACCTCTCATCATTTTTTAAAGGTTTAACTGTTTGTGCAGGAGATGCTGTTAGTATCAGGACTGGGTTCCTTGTTGGCTGCCTACATTCTAGAATTCATTCTGATTTGAATCCCTGGCACTAGTTAGAAAAGGAAACCACAGTGAAATGTATGCAGAGCATTAACAGGACAATATTAGTTACCAAACATGAAAACACAGAGTGAAATGTAATATTAAAGACCAACCTCATCAGTCACCTCCAGAAGCAGCCCTGTGCTGTGTCAGATAAAACAGGCATCATCTGGCGGGTGCTGTTGCTCCGCCGCAGCGCTAGTTTGAGAGGGAAAGCTATTAAACAAATAGCTCCATTGAAATCAGCAGCAGCCACAGCACTGTAGTCAAAACTCTTCTAGATTTTCATGCCTGACCCTCCTAGTGGCAGTCATGTTTTGCCTTTCTAATTAAAGGTTTGGTTACCCACAGCTGGTTTTATGCTTTGGAGAAAGCCAATCTCAAATCAATGACCTGTAGAAGTCTGCTAGAAAGCAGTCTGAAGTGTCCAGAAGGGGAAGTCCTGATTCTGAGTCCCACAGTGTACTGGGAAATTAGGGAGCACCTGATTCTAAGTACCACAATATACTGGGAAAGAGATCAAATGGGTCAGGCAGATCCTGTCTGAGGAACTTGCACAAGTGGATTCTGAGGGAGTTTCTTCATTGCTGCCGTCTGGTAAATGAAAGTTGGCTCTTGGAGATGATGCCTCTGGGGCATTATTTTCAAAACAGGATTTCTAAAGCCAATGTCCTAAATTTGTACCTTGGAGTTGAAATGGGTGTTTGGATTTTTAAAATCTTTTAAGTCAAATTACTCATTGGGAGAGCAAAACAGGATTTCCAGTCAGATGCTTAAGAAAAAAAGATAATAGATTAAAAAAAAAACAACCAACATGAAGACTTCAAGATTTTCAACACTACTGGAAGAAAGCTTGACATGTGATCTGCTTTGAAATAGTGCTGTGTGCCCGATGGCTCCTTCAAAAGTCAGTGCCTTCAAGCAGTGGGTTGCATTCCTAGCGTCATGAAGAGCCTCAGAGGCTCCAGAAGGGTTCCCAGACAATATAAATGCCTTTTGTCACCCTCTCAAGGCTGCTCCTAGCATTGAATCTGGAAGCTGCCAAGCTGATCTTCCACACAAATATTTGTAACCTCCCTTTGCTGCTCCCATTTGAGGCTTCAAAGGACTTTCTTCCATGGCCATGATGGCTCCAACATTTCCCACTCTGTCCCTTTTATCACTGTGCATATTCCTGTGCTTTTATTTTTACTGGAGAAGCTGGTGTCCATATATACTGGTAGAGGTTGGGGACTGACTTGCTGGAGAAAGGAGACCTGGGGGTCCTGGTGGCCAGCAGGATGACCGTGAGCCAGCAATGGGCCCTTGTGGCCAAGAAGGCCAATGGCATCCTGGGATGGATTAGAAGCGGGGTGGTTTTGAGATTGAGAGAGCTTCTCCTTCCTCTCTACTCTGCCCTGGTGAGACCACATGTGGAATATTGTGTCCAGTTCTGGGCCCCTCAGTTCAAGGAGGACACATTGCTGCTGGAGAGAGTCCAGTGCAGAGCCACAGAGATGATGAAGAGAGTGGAGCATCTCCCTGATGAGGAAAGGCTGAGGGACCTGGGACTCTTGAGCTTGGAGAAAAGGAGACTGAGAGTGACCTCATCAATGTTGATCAATAAGTGAAGGGTGGGTGTCAGGAGGATGGAGCCAGGCTCGCTCAGGGGCACCCAATGATAGGACAAGGGGCAATGGGTGTGAGTTGGAATATAGGAAGTTCCACATCAATATGACAACCAGGAACTTCTTCCAGATGAGGCTGTCAGAGCCCTGGAACAGCCCAGGGGGGTTGTGGATTCTCCTTTACTGGAGACGTTTAAAACCCACCTGGACGTGTTCCTGTGCAACTTGATCTAAGTGACCCTGCTGTGGTAGTGGGATTGGACTGGACTATCTTTGGAGGTCCCTCCCAATCCCTAATGTTCTATGACTGTGACTGTGTAAGGGTTTCAACTGTCAGAACCCTAGCAGCACAGCATCAGTGATGAAGACACAGTGTCATTCATTCAAAGCCACATGTTGCTGTATAAAATCTATTAATTGTTCATTTAAGGTTTTTTCCCTTTTCTTTAGGAACCCTTAGTCTGTTACAGCCCTCAGGTCACACTTTCATCTTCTTGCTGCAGTCAGAAAAATCAGGAATCTTTATTTCTTCCTAATGGAAGTTGTGATTTTAACCTGATCACATGAAAAGGAAAATAACCAATATGGTGAGATTTAGGGTAAAACGTCGAGAGCTGGCGACACTGTGTTTGTCAGTGGAACTGAGATGACGCTACAGTCGTTGTTTTCTTTTCATAAAGATGATCTTTTCCTTCTTTTGCTTCACTTGTGTAGCAACCCTCTAGCTTTGTTCAAGCTCGGCAGATCATGAAAACGGATGGTCTGGGCCTCCAAGGACTCAACAAAGGTCTTACTGCAACCCTGGGCCGTCACGGAGTTTTTAACATGGTTTACTTTGGATTCTACTTCAATGTGAAAAACATCCTTCCAGTCAATAAAGTAAGTTCTTCGTACAATGCAAGAGACAAACACACAGGAGGTTTGGCAATCAAATTCATTTTTCAGGGCAAAGCTGGGGCGTTTGGTAGTGATCAGCTCCCTGTTTAGCAGAAAGCTGTAGCACTGTAGTGGAAACAATCCAAAAATGTTTACTTTGAGCTTTTTGAGCAAAGCTGCCTGTAAATAAAGCCAGGTTGGAATTCTCGTGGGCATGAAGTTCCTTTCACTCCATGGCAGCGATGTCGAAAGGCAGAAGTCAGGATGCGGGCATGTGGTGCTTGTAAGAGCTATGATTGCACTTTTCTGTGGTAAACAGGCTTGGAAGAGACAATTCAGTCTCTGGAGCTTCTTTCAGCATTCACAAAGGAAGGGATTAAGCTTGGGGAGGTGGCAGAGCTGCGGCACCCGGGGTGATCTGGCCGTGTTCTGGGTCTGATTACAAAAGAGAGTTCTACCTGTGCTGGAGGACAGCAAGACAGACTTATCCCAGTGGGAGTGAGCCATCCCAAGGCAGGGCTCACAGGGCCATGCACAGGGGCTTTGTGTAGTTTCTAAGTCAAATTTATAACTGGAATTTCACTTCAAGACCTTTTCTTTTCCCTGCTTGTTGCAGGGGGATTGGACTAGATGCCCTTGGAGGTCCCTTCCAACCCTATGATTCGATTTGATAGTCTTCTATTCCTTTCCATAGCAAACATTTTCCTTTACAACAAAGGGGATCTTTACTAATGGAAACACAGTCCTACTGGCAAGTTTTCCGTGTGAGCCACAGCTAATGGCTTGTGAAAGCCTCTGGTGCCTGACTCCACTGAGCTGTGTTTTCACCAGTGTGATGTTTAGACGATGACGGTGAAGGAGTCGCAGGTGTAGTACCGCGGTACTGACACTCTTCTGAGAAGCTGCAACTTATATCAAAAGGGATCAGCTGCTGTTCCCAGATGAAGTAACACCTCTGTTTTATTTTTTCTGCACTTCTGAGCAACCAGGTGTTTTTGTTGGCAACGCCACATCGATGGAGGAGAGCTCCACTGCTTATTTGCAAATCATTACAGTAAATTGAACTGTTCAAGAGCAGCTAACCCACAAGTTTCTACAAGTTTCTGTGAGTGGGTTTAAGCATATTTTACTATGTGCTTTAATCACACGTTCTAAGGACTCAAGGTGCAAGCATAGCTTCACACTAAGGAGTAAATGGATTTGTGTTGATCAAAAGAGGACAAAATTGTCATGACTGCTATGCAGGACGTTCAGAGTCAGATGCAGGTGAGGACAAGGAGGCTCATGTGCATCTTCGATGGAGATCCTGAAGTGTTTTTGCATGAAGGGTAACAACAGCATTTGACATGATCACGCTGTCCTAGCCTTGGAGATTAAAACCAAATGGAAAACAATTATTGCATGATCAAAAAGCATCAGAGCTTTGTGATCTAGGAGGAATTAACACCTTCTACAGTGTGATACAGAGGATTATTAACAACTGCAGTGTAGGTTTAAATAAGCCTAGAAAACAAAGGAGAAGTTACTTCAGTGGTGTCAGACAGCTGTCTGGGACATGCTATTAAGAACAGAAGGCAATTTAAGCAAGAATTTAATAGATTTAATCAATTTAGATTGCAGATAAGTGGAGAGGTTTGCCCAATCAGTGCAAAGGGTCTTGCACAGTGGCTACATCTGTGCTAGTAAGTGGAGCAGCATCACTGAAACTCACTCATGTGTGCTGCTAAATGTTCCCTGGCACAGCTTTAGCCCAGCTAGACAACGCTGTTCCTGGGTATGGCTTCGGAGCTAGCACAGGCAAGGAACCATTCCTTACAGGCAAGTTTCAATCTGGTTTGAGTGGTAATAGTATTTAATAGTGCTAATAAAGTTAACAGGACTCTCTAGGCCAGCTGGCATCTTTGCTGTGGCCAGTCCTGTACACAGAGATACAGCTGATAATGCTGATCAGCCTCCCACTAAAATCAATGCAAATCTTACCCAGAGTTTTAGAGAGTGTAGCTCAGGATACAGACCCAGCCTGAGCCAGTCACCGCTATGTTTAAAACATGCCTGGACCTAGGGGATCCTGCTCTGCCAGGAGGACTGGACCAGATGATCTTTCGAGGTTCCTTCCAATCCCTAATGTTCTGTGATTCTGCTAAACAGACCCTTCACAGCCACTGTTTACTCGCTGCTAACATAGGAACCATTAGAGCACTAACAGCTATGCATCTGCACTAGCAATCAAATTACTCTGCAAATTTATATCGTCCCGATTTTATGGCACCTGCTTTTACAGCAGATTTCATAGGCGTCCAGCCGCTCTCGTGCCTCAGGTTGTGTTTTCTTTATCCTGGTGAAGTTTGATGGCAAATGCTCCGTCTCATTAAAACCTCCGCTCGCTACCACCTCCAAGTGGCTGCCGTGTTTCTGAGCGACAGGCGACTCCTCTCTGTTTGCTAAAGGGCCCCCTTGGAACTGCAAAACTCATTGCAAGCCAGGCACTGCCTGCCCCAGCTGCCTCAGATGTGCAGAGTGGGAGCTGAGCGGTGCTTTCTCAGAGAAAGGGCTTGAAACCTCTAAAGAAGAAGCAAAGGGAATCATAGAATCATTAGGGATTGGAAGGGACCTCGAAAGGTGATCCAGTCCAATCCCCCTGACACAGCAGGATCACCTAGACCAAGTCACACAGGAGCACATCCAGGCAGGTCTTAAACATCTCCAGGGAAGGAGACTCCACAACCTCCCTGGGAAGGGAAGCCAAAACAGATTGTGCAGCTTGAGGAGTAAATTTGGTAGCAGACAACAATTGCATTTTCATCGCTTTCAGTTGAATCTGTAGGATCATCTCAGCTTTCCCCACGTCTTTTGACAGAGATCAGACCCTCATTGTACTGATCAGACATGAGGCTGTAGTCTGCAGTGAGGAGTTTCTGATATAAATGCACAAAATGGACTGAAGCTCAGGCTCAGTAAAGCTGCAAAGCTGTTCATCAAGCTGCAGTCAAGTCTTGATTAAGTCACAAACAAAAATAGTGAATATTCTTTAAAAGAGTCAAAGCATGATATCATTGCAGTGGTGATGGAACTCGGGTTTCTTTGTTTTCACCCTTTCTGGAACCTTGCTGTGAGCCTCTTCCTTACTGCTGCTTTGTGCTGGGGGTTTACCTGCCTCCAAAGCACCAACTTCTCCTTCTTACAGCACAGTCTGACATCCTTTCATCCCAGCTCACCTCAGACTGTCTCTCCTCTAGATTCTGGCTCTCATCTGTGTTTAAAGCAACTCATTTTGAGTTTCTTCATCTGTTCCTTATTGCTTTCCTGAGAGCTATCTCCCACCTCAGCTATCTCTCAACACACCTTTCCTCCTCTGCCCTGGCTGCTCCACTTCCTCAGTGCCACGTGTTCCTTTTGTCCCCTCTATGTTACCACAGGAAGCTCCTCTCAGTGATTTTAAACCAGTTGTCAGGCTGGCTAAAGCAGTGTCTTGCAGCTCCTTGTGTTGTCAAACACTTCTAGAAATTATGAAATAAAAAAGGAAGAATCAAGCCCTGTGTTTCAGGAGGAATTTCTAGAGTCTAATCCTATTTTTAAATTTTGTGGTAGGAGGTATAAGAAGCAGAGAGATGACATCTCATAATCATAGAATCATAGAATCATCATGGCTGGAAAGGACCTCCAGGATCATCAAGTCCAGCCCTCATCCCAACAGCTCGTGACCCCTACACCATGACCCATCCAACTATGTCCCTTCCAACTATGATGATTCTATATCGCCCACTCCAGAGGGCAACCTGCTGTGCTTGACAGTGTGGGAAAGTGTCTTTGCCCTAAATTATGTGGAAAAAATCCTTCAGCCCATTCTGGACTAAGAGAAGTCACAGGAGACAGTGATGTCTCTGCTTTGAGGAGGTTAGCACGGTCTGGAAGAGCACTTAGCTCTGAGCTGTGGGTATTATCGCACGTCTGCTGCACCTCAGACTTCACGAGGGGACCTTCTTCCTTCTCTAGATACCAGAACTATCGGCTTTATTTTCTATTTTATTTTATTTTCACTGTCAGTATGTACAGAATAAACAGAAAGCTGGGCATTTTGCTAAGAAGTTCTTGCCATTCCTTCTAAACCACAAGCCATTTGGATTTTTTAAACGGCGTTACCAGCGTGTTTCATGTTTAGTGCGATGAAGGTGTCGACTATTTCTGCAGGTAATAAAAAGCCCTGTTGATTTTGACCTGTCTCTCCAAACACCTGTGTGGACTCGGTCCAGCACACACTACGGAAGGCTGAGTTTATGTTCCTTGTGGCTAACGTGGAAAGGAACCCTTCTGCATCATTTCCTTTTTCAATCAGCAGTGTCCCAGGTTTGGGGAACAAAGAGCTTTTTCCTTTAAGCGTTGCGTTGAGTGAACGTGGCAGGATCATTTGTGATTCCACTGGTGATTTTCTAGAACTAAAGTACCTTCAGGAAGCAGAAAGGAGCAGTACACGCAGGATCTTGAGACCAAGAGCAAAACGCTCATTTGCATAGGAAATGCCCTGGAACGCACTTCCCTGTGATTTCCACTACTTAGAGAAAGAGGATTAAACGTGCTGCAGGAGACTTTGCCTCTCAGATAATCTCGGGGTGCTTTGATGTCACATAAAATGCCAAGGTAGGAGGTCTTTTGAAAAGATCAAATAAAACCCACTTAAGCTGGGAACAGCTAGTGAGCAAGGACATATTTCAATGCACCTCTAATCTTAACATTTTTGGTATATTCTGAACCCTAATATACCTATTAGATGTTTTAAATCCTAATATATGTTGTATTATATAGTCTGAACCATAATAGATGTATTAGAGATTCTAAACCCTAATAATATATATTATATATATATTATATATATAATATTATATTACATATTCTGGACTCTAATATATATTATAGGTTTTGAATCCTGATAAATTTATTCTCTTATATACTATTATAATATATACTATTATAACATATTATATTATATTATATTATTATTATATTATATTATATCAGATCTTCTGTACCCTAATCCTTATACTATATTCTATTACATTACATTCTTTGAACTCTGATTGATNAGGAAGCTCCTCTCAGTGATTTTAAACCAGTTGTCAGGCTGGCTAAAGCAGTGTCTTGCAGCTCCTTGTGTTGTCAAACACTTCTAGAAATTATGAAATAAAAAAGGAAGAATCAAGCCCTGTGTTTCAGGAGGAATTTCTAGAGTCTAATCCTATTTTTAAATTTTGTGGTAGGAGGTATAAGAAGCAGAGAGATGACATCTCATAATCATAGAATCATAGAATCATCATGGCTGGAAAGGACCTCCAGGATCATCAAGTCCAGCCCTCATCCCAACAGCTCGTGACCCCTACACCATGACCCATCCAACTATGTCCCTTCCAACTATGATGATTCTATATCGCCCACTCCAGAGGGCAACCTGCTGTGCTTGACAGTGTGGGAAAGTGTCTTTGCCCTAAATTATGTGGAAAAAATCCTTCAGCCCATTCTGGACTAAGAGAAGTCACAGGAGACAGTGATGTCTCTGCTTTGAGGAGGTTAGCACGGTCTGGAAGAGCACTTAGCTCTGAGCTGTGGGTATTATCGCACGTCTGCTGCACCTCAGACTTCACGAGGGGACCTTCTTCCTTCTCTAGATACCAGAACTATTGGCTTTATTTTCTATTTTATTTTATTTTCACTGTCAGTATGTACAGAATAAACAGAAAGCTGGGCATTTTGCTAAGAAGTTCTTGCCATTCCTTCTAAACCACAAGCCATTTGGATTTTTTAAACGGCGTTACCAGCGTGTTTCATGTTTAGTGCGATGAAGGTGTCGACTATTTCTGCAGGTAATAAAAAGCCCTGTTGATTTTGACCTGTCTCTCCAAACACCTGTGTGGACTCGGTCCAGCACACACTACGGAAGGCTGAGTTTATGTTCCTTGTGGCTAACGTGGAAAGGAACCCTTCTGCATCATTTCCTTTTTCAATCAGCAGTGTCCCAGGTTTGGGGAACAAAGAGCTTTTTCCTTTAAGCGTTGCGTTGAGTGAACGTGGCAGGATCATTTGTGATTCCACTGGTGATTTTCTAGAACTAAAGTACCTTCAGGAAGCAGAAAGGAGCAGCACACGCAGGATCTTGAGACCAAGAGCAAAACGCTCATTTGCATAGGAAATGCCCTGGAACGCACTTCCCTGTGATTTCCACTACTTAGAGAAAGAGGATTAAACGTGCTGCAGGAGACTTTGCCTCTCAGATAATCTCGGGGTGCTTTGATGTCACATAAAATGCCAAGGTAGGAGGTCTTTTGAAAAGATCAAATAAAACCCACTTAAGCTGGGAACAGCTAGTGAGCAAGGACATATTTCAATGCACCTCTAATCTTAACATTTTTGGTATATTCTGAACCCTAATATACCTATTAGATGTTTTAAATCCTAATATATGTTGTATTATATAGTCTGAACCATAATAGATGTATTAGNCAACCCTAATACATCTATTAGATATTTTGAATCCTGATGTATATTATATATTCTGAACCCTAATATAGACATTACATGTTCTAAACCCTAATATGTATCTTGTATTACATATTCTGGACCTTAATATATCTATTATATTACATATTTACATTATATATTCCGTACCCTAATGTTTACATGATATTGTATTATATTTAATTATATTCTTTATTATACTCTATTATATGACATAACATTCTTGGAACCATGATCTATATATTATGTATTCTGAACCCTAATACATCCATTAGATATTTTGAATCCTAATATATATAATATTATGTATTTTGAACCCTAATACTTACATTACATATTCTGTACCCTAATATGTCTAATATGTTGTGTATTTTGAATCCTAATATTTATATTACATATTCTGAACCCTAATGTCCATGTCAAGTATATTTTTTTATATCTATTACAGAGGATTTAGGGTTTTTTTAATAGATGTGTATTAGGGTTCCGAAACAATCTGTTGTAAATTCTTCAGGCAATTAGCCGAGCGAGTTGCCCCTGCTCCTAATGCGCAGAACGCGGAGACTCTTGTGCCGCTGCGCCGAGCCGGATTGTTAATAGCAGGAAGCTGGCACTTCTCAGTACAGTGGATCAGCTACATGTGAAAATAAATGTAAAAAACCTGGAGGGGAATGGCAGCAGACTGAGATTAGCCTTTATTTAATTTAGCATTTGGGGGTCCAACACACAAATGAGCGTTTTAGTAGGCTTCATGGTGGAAGTTGCTGTCATTTGTAAAATATTCTGGCCAATTAGCTAATAGTGTGCTTGGATTTCTCCTGTTTTGATACAGTAATACTAAGTACATTGTGAAGCCCAATTATACAAATCATCCCCATATGCCATACCAGTCTTTCTTTATGAACTGTGTTTATAAATCCTGTGTGAGGAAATGTGTACTTCAGCAATTTAGACCATGTGTAAAAACACAGCCAATAGGATTGTCAAGAAAACAAGTTCCAGCGTAGGAAATCCTAATGCGTTCCGCTAAAACAACACGAGTGTGTTGTGTTGTGTGAGTTTGCTGATTAAATGCATATTACCTTGGAGGGCTTAACCTGCACAGGTCCTTCCGTTTCCCTTTTGATTCCTTCTTTCTTTCTCTGTTTGTTTTTTTTTTGTTGTTGTTGTTATCGTAGGATCCAAATTTGGAGTTTTTGAGGAAATTTGGAATTGGGCTCGTCTCAGGAACAATTGCCTCAATTATTAACATTCCTTTTGATGTTGCAAAAAGTAGGATTCAAGGACCACAGCCAGTTCCTGGAGAGATCAAGTACAGGACCTGTTTTAAAACTATGGCAACAGTCTATAAAGAGGAAGGGTAAAACATTCTTATTTTAATAAATGTCCAGACCTCTGTTTCGCTTCATATGGGCCCATAAAACCACATCGTTATATCTGGGATTTGATGAGGACCGCTTAAGCCACCCTGAATTCACATCTCAAAAGAGCACCGTGGAGTGTTTTAGAAGTACAAGGAGTTATCCTCCTACTCCATGGAACCTTTTCCAAATGACTTGCAAGATGGCTAACTGGGTTGTCAATGCTCACATTTCACAAATAAAAGCTCTGTGTAACTCCTACAGTTTTTTCACCCTTGTAAAGGTGAGGTAGCAGCAGAAAAGAGAGTATTCCCCTGTTGACCCTAATGGCAGCGACGCAGACCTCCACCATCTAAAACCAGTGAAACAATGAAACCTGGGACAGACCCTTGTGGATCGAAAGTAGCCTTGTCCAACCTTTACAAATATGTCTCCGTCGCGGAGGGCGCCGCAGCTTTGCTAGCCGATTGCGGCAGTCGTGCGGCCGTGTAGGCGGCCGTTGTTAGCAGACTTGTCTTGAAAGTCAAAACCGCCTCGCTGATTAAAGTCACATTTCCGATTGGCCGGGGCTCACAGCGTCGCTTTTGTGACTGCACATTGATTAACTTCTCTTCATCTGATCTGCCTCTGTAACGTGTTACGATCCAGATTCGGCCCCTCGTGAACGTGTGTAATTTCAGCTAATTGCCCCTAAGTGCTCTGCCAGCCTTTTCCGCAAACACACGCGGAAGTTCCGTCTTCCTTGGCAGCGAGAACATTGTTTGAAACGTTTTGTTTGTTTTTTCTTCTGCTGCAGCTTTCTGGCTCTGTACAAGGGCTTGGTTCCCAAGATCATGAGGCTTGGTCCAGGTAATTCTCCTCTCTGTCATTTCTGCAGTGTTTTTATTTCTTCCTTGCTCTTCCCATCTTTCAGTTGCTCAACAAAACACACTAGTAAGTGCCCATCAGAGAAATGAAACAGGATGCAAGGTATCATCCAAGTCTCTTTCATCTTGGAATGATTTCTTTTGGTATCAGCATCAGCTAAAAGTATCGTAGATGGATTGTGCTAAATGCTTGGAGTGATTTCTTTTGATATCAGCATCATGTAATAGTATCATAGGTGGGTTGTTCTAAATGTTTGGTGTGACTTCTTTTGATATCAGCATCATCTAAGAGTATCATAGGTGGATTGGGCTAAATGCTTGATTTCTTTTGATATCAGCATCATCTAAGAGTATCGTAGATGGATTGGGCTAGATGCTTGTCCAAAGCAAATCATTGACACAAACACATCAGGGGATTGCAGGTCCAAGTAAATGCTGCTTTGTGCAATGATTTTAAGTGTGAACAAGCCAAAGGGCATCCAGGCAGATGCCAGGACTATAAAACCTTTGGAAGTGTTTCTTAGAGGTTCCTCTTTCTCCTAATGTGCTGGGGTTTTTGTTGCACAAGGACTCTCCTGCACCCATAAATTCACCTTACAATACAGATTAGGATGTCTCCACTGTCAATGCTCTCAACTATGCCCAAACATATTGAATTCCAGCTGTTTTCTCTTCTCATGCTCTGAGGGGGCTGGAAAGGACAGACACTAAAAAGCCAGTGGTGTAGGCTGCGAAGAGACTTCCATGGCCTTACAAGACTGAGGACAAGGACAGCTTAAAGCTAGGTCTGTGGGTTCACACCTTCTCACTAGTAGTGGCTCCAAATATGGAGACCTAGAGCTTCTCTGACTTTTAGACTGGTTTTCCCCTGACTGGTTTCAATTAATCATGAAAGCAAAGCGCTGAGCCCTTGGCCTTTGCCAGCCCACAGCGGCAATCTGTGTTGAAAAGAGCAAAAGCTTCAGTTTGAAGAGTATCTCCTTCCCATGAAAGGACAAAGTTCTTGATTCTGAGGGTGGAGGATGCCTGGAACAGGCTGCCTAGAGACGTGGTGGTAACCCCATCCCTGGAGCCATTCAAGGTCAGGCTGGATGGGCCTCTGGACAATCTGTTTCATGAGTTGGGGACTCCTTAATGAATTAAGGAATTGGCAGAATTATCCATTTTGCAAATCAGGCTTTGCCAGAGTAGTCAGGTCTTGGAACAGGCTGTCCAGGGAGGTGCTTGAGTCACCATCCCTGGAGGCGTTTAAAGATCATTTAGATGTGGTGCTTAGAGATAAGTTTTGGAGGTGAACTTTGTAGAGTAGGATGGATGCTTGGACTCAATGATCAGAAGGGTCTTTTCCAACTTGAATGATTCTGTGATTCTATGTCCTGGTTAAATTTAAAAACCACAGATGCTCCACAAAATGCTGAAAATACTGATTTCTCTATGTAGTAACAGAATCTGTTTTCTTCCAGGTGGGGCAGTGATGCTTCTGGTTTACGAACACGTTTACACATGGCTTCAGCAGACAGTTGGTCACAAGGAGAGCTTCTGAAAAATGTCCTCTTTACAATTGTCCTCATTTTGAGATGCCTTTCAATAAAGGAAAAGTGATTCTGATCCTGCATGGTGTCAAGTACCCTCAGACTGATTACACTAATACAGTTCAAAAAGAAGTTGATCTCCAGGTCCTGACCCAAGAAAACGTTTCACCCACGCTTTTCTGTAGGTGCTTCAGTGAATACTGGGCCCCTCAGTTCCAGAAGGACACAGAGCTGCTGGAGAGAGTCCAGTGCAGAGCCACAGAGATGATGGAGTAGAACAGCTCCCAGGTGAGGAAAGGCTGAGGAAGCTGGGTCTCTTGAGCTTGAATAAGGGAGACTGAAGGGTGATCTCATTAATGTTGATCAATAAGTGAAGGGTGGGTGTCAGGAGGATGGAGCCAGGCTCTTCTCAGGGCCATCCAATGATAGGACAAGGGGCACTTTCACATGTTTTTGCCTGCAGAGCTGGCCTGTGATTAAAAGTGCTTGATGCACCTTAACTGCCCCTTTAACCTCTTGGTTTTTTCTCACTGTGAGGCCCTGGAACATGTTGCTCAGGGAGACTGTGGCTGCTCCATCCCTGGACATTTAAAGCCCTGCACCAGTTGATCTAGATGATCCTGCTGTGGCAGGGGCATTGCACTGGATGATCTTTTGAGGTCCCTTCCAATCCCTAATGTTCTGTGAGCTGTGGAGGTCCTTTCCAACCCCTGACAATCTGTGTATGTGTGTGTCCTTCCTCTGAAGGAGGCACAAACCTTTTTCCCAGCAATCCTAAAGAATTCTCTTTCCAGGCTGCCGTTTCAAAGTGGCAGTTTGCATGTGAAGTCTCGTCCCTCCAATGTTTTTAATGCACTAGAAAAGTAAAAAAATCCAGCTAAAAATAGAAATGCATTCTCAGCAGTTTCAAGGATGCTTGTGCTGACGTGCTCAGCAAACCTCTGTTTTGCCTGAATTTCAGACCAGCCACTTCTCGTGCCTTGAGGAGAGATTGAGAGAGTTGGGGCGGTTTAGTTTGAGAAAGGGGAGGCTGAGGAGAGACCTCATTGCTCTCTACCACTGTCTGAAAGGACACTGTAGAGATGTTGATGCTGGTCTCTTCTAACAAATAATTAGCAACAGGACAAGAGGGAAGGGCTTCAAGCTTCAACAGGGTGGGTTAGACTGGACATCAGGAAGAAATTCTTCATGGAAAACATGGTCAGACACTGGAATGGGCCCAGGGTGGTTGTTGAGTCCTCATCCCTGGATGTGTTGGAAAGTCGCTTAGATGTAGCATTGGGGGATCTGGTTTAGGGGTGAACTTGTAGAGTAGGGTTGATGGTTGGACTTGCTGATCCCAGAATTTCCAACCTGAATGATTCTATGATTCTCATCTATTTCATAGCTGACATCAGTAAAATTAGCTCTTACATCTGAATTTCAAGGCAAAATTTGGAGGTGAACTTTGTTGTTCACTCCCTTGTTGTTGCATTTCATTACCAGCACTGAGCCAAGGAGAAGACACTACTGAGAGAATTGAGAAGATTAGAAGCAAAATGCTTTATTATTAGTCTTTTATTAATTTAGAGCATTCAAAATATAAAAATAAAAGGCTTTCAACACCCTGTATATACACATAGAGCCTTCAGGTTTACATCCTTCCCAACACGATGATTGGGTTTTACCAGCCTGGTCTTTGATCAAAAGCATCAGAAAGCAAAAATAAAAATACCCCCAGCATTGTTTTAGAGAATAAACCCAAGAACATGCCAGCCCAGTCCCCCATCACCCCATGTCTAATGTGGGGTCTGGAGTTCCTCTGTGCTGGGATCATACAAACACACTGGGGCTGTCGCAGGAGGGAGCGGAGCAGAGGCTTTTCACACTCTGCCCTCCCATACTCTGAGTGTTCCCCAAACTGCTGTCTTTACCTCGGTGAGCTCTCTCCAGGTTTGTACCCCTGTACCTGGCACAGCAGCTGACCCTTGTTCATTTATTTAAACCAAAAAATAAGATCACAAATCCCTTTGTCTCCTCTGTTTATTGTGAAGTGGCTTAAAGTACTGCGGTGACTAAGCTAACGTGGTGTGTTTGTCAGTTTGCCCGTGAGTCTAAGCAGGGAGGGGGTGTCAATCCTTGACCTAGGGAGCACCCTGCATCCTAGGCTTAGAGTAAAAATTGTCACAGAGCATCAGGGATGGGAAGGGACCTCGAAAGATCATCCAGTCCAATCCCCCTGCCACAGCAGGATCCCCTAGACCAAGTCACACAGGAACACATCCAGGTGGATTTTAAACATCTCCAGTGAAGGAGACTCCACAACTCCCCTGGACAGCCCCTTCCATGCTCTGTCACCCTCACTGGAAGGAAGTTCCTGGTTCATGCTGGTGCATTCCCACTGAGAAATAACATCACACCTGGTCCTTGCCTTGTTAATTAGCCCTGTTGAGCTGAAGACCAAACCAACTGATAGAAGCTAAGGATCTGTCTCTAAGTATCTCCCACCGCACACTGACACCTCCTGGGATTGTTGGGATAAATGGCTTTTATTCCAGAAATAACCTCTTGCTGCTGAGGCAAATGTTGACAAGAACTTCTTCCCAGTGAGG
Source organism: Rhinopomastus cyanomelas (assembly GCA_013400115.1). Taxonomy (NCBI): domain Eukaryota; kingdom Metazoa; phylum Chordata; class Aves; order Bucerotiformes; family Rhinopomastidae; genus Rhinopomastus; species Rhinopomastus cyanomelas. Next base: position 74,630 of record VXBP01006366.1, on the reverse strand, counting down.
GTGACAGAGCACTGGAAGGGGCTGCCCAGGGGGGTTGTGGAGTCTCCTTCTCTGGAGACATTAAAACCCACCTGGATGTGTTCCTGTGTGACTTGGTCTAGGGGATCCTGCCGTGGCAGGGGGATTGGACTGGATGATCTTTCGGGGTCCCTTCCAATCCCTAATGATTCTATGATTCTATAACTGAGAACACAGGAACACTTTGTTCCAAGATCATGAATTCTTGGAGCTCAAAAAGCCACGATGCCCAAGGCTGCCCTTCATTTATTTCTTTTTTTCTCTCTCTTTCTTTTCTTTTTTTTTCCTTTTTGTTCCTCTTTTCCCTTCTGATGTCAGCACCTTGTTGGTGCTGCGTGGGTGACACTAGCTAGGCTTCCTCAGTGATCCTACAGTGCACTAAAACAACTGAATTGAGATCCAAACTCTTGTTGCCAGCTTAACCATTTACTGACTTACAACTTTTTTGTTATCTTCTCTTTTCTCCATTTGATTCTGAGTGAAGAGCTTGTCTGTGGTAGAACCAAAGTCTTTTTCACTGTGTTCAAGGCTCATTCTATTTCAGCTACCACTGCGTAACGACAGAGCGACGTCCATGACCCCAGCAGCAGTGCGGCAGAGGGGAAAGGCAGTTTGGTTTAGTGAAAGATCATCCAGTCCAATCGCCCTGCCACAGCAGGATCCCCTAGATCAAGTCTCATAAGAACATGTCCAGGTGGGTTTTAAACCTCTCCAGAGAAAGGAGATCCACAACCCCTTGGGCATCTCCTTCAAATGCTCTTTTACCTTCCCTGGGAAGAAGTTCCTTCTCACACTGTCGTGGAACCTGCTGTGTTCCACCTACCACACCTCTGTTCTTCGTAGAAATGCAGCTCCAGCAACCATTGTTTAACACACACAGCAGAAGTGGCAGCAGCCAGCTGAGCCCACCTCCGTTTCACTGGGTGCTCTGTGCCCGCTTTACAGGTTACTTAGATTAAAACATTCACCCACAGCTGCCTCTGGGATAGAAGTAGGAGGTTGTGGAACCTCCTTCTCTGGAAATGTCTTAAACCTGCTTGGACATGTTCCTGTGTGACCTGATCTAGGTGATCCTGCTGTGGCCGAGGGAGTGGACTGGGTGATCTTTTGAGGTCATTTCCAATCCCTAATGTTCTGTGAGTCTGTGACCCTATTTTACCTTCCTACTCAATTAAGGATTTACGTGGTTTAGAGATAGAGAATCACAGCATCACTGAGGGTGGGAAAGACCTCTGAGCTCATTCAGCCCAGCCCAGGACCTGACATCCCCACTACCAGCCAGACCTGGGCACTAAGGCCACAGCCAGGCTGTCCTTGAACACCTCCAGGGATGGAGGCTCCACCACTGCCCTGGGCAGTCCAGTCCAGGCTCTGCGCACCCTTTCCATGAGGATCTGCCTGAAGAATGAAAACTTCTCCTCTGCTTCGACTACCTCTAGTGTAACTTAACCCATTGCACAACATCTGTAGACACACACAACACGCTGAGATTCTACGGAGGATCCCAAACGTGTCATCAACCTCAACTGATGGGGGGGAGTTCTCCACATTCATCTTCTGAACACACCTACAGCGCGTGGAAAGCACTCGGGAGCAACAGTCAGAACTTTATTATCACCCAAGGAAAACAGGTCACGTTGCAACGATCGGAGCGGTCGCCCTCGTGGGATTCAACGTTTAAAGCAAAACAACCGGCAACAGGGTTCTCGCTGCTGGGTACAGGCGTGGAGGAGGGGACCTCGTTAGTGTTAAATGTTGGCTGTGTTTACAGCACCACCACCACCACCACTAATCCTACAAAGGGCGAGGGGGAAAAGCTTCAGAACAGGGTAAACCTTCCCAAGAGCCGTGTTTTACATTCATTGAAGCGGGAATTAAAGACAACTTCCTCTTAAAAGAGAAATTACAGCACAATCTGGGGGCAACAGGCTCGTGAGCCGGCGGTGACGGGGCGGTTGTGTTTCTCCAGGGGTTCACCGGTGTCTCTGCACAGCACCAGGTTTGACTGGGTGTTTCCTACCCGTTTTGGCTCGGACGCTCAACAGGAGTGGGGTGGTTCGTGAAGCTGGGAGGCTGGGGAGAGGTTTGTGGCTGGATTTCTGTCTTTTTCCAGCTCCTGCTAAAGAGACAACTGGGACTCAGGAGACATCGAAGCCTCCGCTGGAGTCGCAGGAAGGCGATGGGAGAGTAAAACCTCACCTAACGCTCGCCACCCGGCCACGCAGAGACACAGGAACGAGCTAGAACGTCACCTTCTTAGCTTCAAAAGAGCAAAGGTAGGAGAAGTGAATGCACTGGCAGGTGAAGACTGTCCAAAGCCTCTATTTACAACCGGATCGAACCTCTCTAGGGCCTGACGATGGGTGGGAGGGGTCTGAGAGCCACCTGTTGCCTCGGTTCTACATTTGGTCACCAAAACCCCCCCAAAACAGCCCCCAAAGAAGGGGTCTCACGACAGCAGGGGAGTGAATCACCTCGTTGTTCTTTGGGCACAGAGCTCCCGCTGAGCCGCCTCCGCTGGTTTGAGGCATCGCAGGGTTGCCGGTGGTGGTTCCACTTTATTGATCTTTTACAGGAATCTTTTACACAATCTTACTCACAATTGCACATGGAGAAAGTCTGCGGTGATTAAGAATAAATACGTGTGGTTTGACCAGGAGAGAGTGGGGCGAGGCTCCACGAGCCCTTTGAGGGACGAGAGGTCTCTACTTGAAGAGTAAAGAGTCTTCGGATGTCTTCTGCTCTTCCCATCCCAAAAGCCTTCAGGGAGACAAACGCCAGGTGTCTCCGGCCACAACGAGAGTTCACGAGCCAGGCTCAGGGAACAACCAGTCAACTGGCTTGTGGTGGTCCCGGACCAGCTCTTGCATCAGAGAGCGGAGGCCGTGACCGAGTGGCTGCTCTCCCTGGCCGTCTGCATGCCCTTGAAGGCCAGCGAGGCGGGGAGGTCACAGCTGTGGGGGGACAGCGGGGTGCCTCCAGCGTGCTGCCAGCCGTGGCTCGCCATGTAGCCGGACGGGGTGGCGCTGTAGGTCATGTAAGGTGACACTTGGGCTGGCGTGGCGTAGGGAGGCATGGCCGGCGCCGACACAAAACTGCTGACGGCCGGGAGGCCGTTGGGTGCCTGAAAGGAAAAGGAAAAACGTTTCTGAAAGAGTAAGACACAGCGAGTCTGCCCTGAAAGAAGCTGAATCAAGATGCTGCCGGGGCTTTGCGCAGGAGCCAGGGCCATGGGGGCGCCCAAAGAGCCACCTGTAACAACTCCTCTGGATTTAGATCAGCTATAAGGAAGAAAACTTGCTTCTTCCTTCACAGTGAGGGTGGTGGTTGCCCAGGGAGGTTGGTGTTGGGCAGCAGAGCACAAAGAGAAGGACCCAGCCAAGTCGAAACGTCCATCGAATTGTGTCTAGAATCAGACCCCACCTGAGAGGGTGAAGGTTCCCTAAGAGCTAAGGAGGTTTATTCCTCATTGAATTATCCAAAGTCCTGCCCATCCTTTTCATCCAACGGTAGTGGAGACCCCAGCACTGCAGACATTCACAGTCAGGCTGGATGAGGCTCTGGGCCACCTGATGTAGTTGGAGATGTCCCTGCTCACTGCAGGGTGGTTGAGCAAGATGACCTTTGAAAGTCCCCTCCACCTTAATGCATTCTAGGATTCTAAGATTTCAGGGGTGCAGTGGCCCTCTTGTGCTTTCAAGACCAACGCCCCCACATCAGCCCTGCAGACCTCTCCCAGCAGCCTGTCCCAGATGGGGACCAGCAACAGACACGCAGGGAACACACACACCAACAGGGACCAACAAGCCTCCCTGCAAGCTGTTGTTCACGGGCTTCTCAAACCCATGGTTGCTCCAAGTGACTGCATCTGAGAGCTACTGCGGGAGGTGTTTGCAACGGGATTGCCCCAGTCTCTCTCGCTGAGGACCATCATCCCCTTGGCCATGGGTCCCACGACTTGGAGCCACTGCACCGGGATATTCTCCCACAAATTTCTCACGGGGTGCTGACCGCTGTGGCCAGGCCCTGGCAGGGACTGCCCTGGCAGTTTAAGCCAGGTGGGGATGTGCGGTGGCCACAGCAGGACAGACAGACCCACCCCAGCCCCATGGGAGGGTGGGCTCAGCCCTGTGCGGGCGCCGGCACAGATTCCAAAGCAACAGAGAGGTAACAAGCACCTTGGGGAGGCAGGACCATCTTAAACTCTTTGGCAACTGTTTGCTCAGAGCATGAGTCAGAGCTGGAGTCCTGTTATTGCTGCTGCTGATGCCTTTTTAAAAACCAACCCATTCCCTAGGTCTCTGGGCTGTACCCCCACGAGTGTTCTTTGCTCACAGCTTCTCCTGGTCTCAATAGGGCTTCTGTGCACGAAACAATCGCAGGGCTGGGTCCTTCCCTGAGAGCTGTTTTCCAAGGTCCTTCCGCAGGCCGGGGAGAAGGGTTTCTATTTAAATAGAGAAGGGAGAGTCCTCCAGCCCGCCGCAGATTTCACAACCAGTGACTCCTTCTTTAAATAAAAGGTGCTTGGTGGTTTATTTCACACCCTGTGAGAGCTTCTTCAGCAGAACAGGTACAAACCCAGTGCATGTATCTGGCTTAAGTTTCAGTTGGGGTAATGTTTATGTTCTAGGATTTGGGGTAGGGGTTTTTTCCCCCCCAGAAAGGTTCCTGGATGTGAAAGAACAGGTATCGACTTGGCAAATCATGTGGCATCTGCCACTGATGTGTTCCTGTGTGACTTGGTCTAGGTGATCCTGCTGTGGCAGGGGCATTGGACTGGATGATCTTTGAGGTCCCTTCCAATCCCTAATGATTCTATGATTCTATAATTCTATGATTCTATGATTCTGTGATTCTGTGATCTAGACCATGGAACATGTCCAGGTGGGTTTTAAACATCTCCAGAGAAGGAGACTCCACAACCCCCCTTGGCAGGCCCTACCAGTGCTCTGTCACCCTCACTGGGAAGAAGGTCCTTCTCGTATTAATGTGAAACCTCCCGTGTTCCAGCTCACACCTGTTGCCCCTTGTCCTATCCCTGGATGCCGCTGAGCAGAGCCTGGCTCCATCCTCCTGACACCCACCCTTCTCATAGTCATAGAATCATAGAATCACAGAATCGTAGAATCATTAGGGATTGGAAGGGACCTCTACAGATCATCCAGTCCAATCCCCCTGCCACAGCAGGATCACCTAGTCACTTGCTCCTTTCCTGTCTGCACTGCACCTGCCTACACTCCCCGTATTTACCTCCGTAAAGAGCTCTGCTCTGGCTTCAGGCTCCTAGTTTGCTCCCAGTTCTCCTGGCTGGGTTCTCCTCTCCTTGCCACTGAGGAAACCAAGCACTGGTCCTGCTGGAGTCCGTATAAACCTGTACAGCCATCTAAAACAGCAGGGGCCAGTGCCGGGCTCCCGGCCACAAGCCACCGATAGGTGCATTAATTAGGCCAAACCGTTGGGCTGCAGCAGCAACGTAATTGTCACTCCCAATCCATAAACACTTTGCAGAGGCTGAACGTGCCCTGTTCTTCTGAAAACCCAGGCATGTGCCCCGACCTTCAACTCCAATTACGCCTCCCCTACTGGGTCTCCCAATTGCGCTTCAGCCCCGGCTTTCGGCGCCGGCGTTTGCCACGCTGCTAATTAGTGCCAACCTCGGGATAATTGCGCCGCAAACGAGCGCCCGGCGCAAATCACATGGAAAATTGTTTCGCTGCGTTTACTGGAAAATAAAACTCGCGACGGGCCCGGCGAAGCCGCTGTGCTCGGCGTTCCCGACGCGGAAGGCGCTCCTGGGAAGAGTGGGGACGGACAGCGAGCCCCTGGCTGGGTTTGTGGTCTAACAAGCAGCGGCGAAGGGCTCGGCACCAAGGCAGGAAGGACATCAAAGGCTGCGACAGCAAATGCCACGAGCTGAAGGTGTCCTGCACAGGCACCCTGGAGGGCTGACTGAAGGAGAAAGGGCTTGGGGCAAGACCCTGAAGACTCACAGAGCGGTAGGGGTTGGAAGGAACCTCGAAAGATCATCCAGTCCAATCCCCCTGACAGAGCAGGATCCCCTAGACCAAGTCACACAGGAGCACATCCAGGTGGGTTTTAAACATCTCCAGAGAAGGAGACTCCCCTGGGCAGCCTGTTCCAGTGCTCTGTCACCCTCACTGGGAAGTTCCTCCTCAGATGCATTCTCTCAGTATCGAATTTCGACCATCATCTCCTCCTATGTGGCTTCTAAAACAGCCAGGAAACAGCCATTAGAAGTCAGAGACATGGATGATGTTGGTCACCATTAACAGCAACGATGCAAATCAGCTCCTTTCAGGTTTACACAAAGCCAGCCGAGAGATCTGGGGCCACAGGTGGGTGCCAGCTCCGTTTTAGACCCTCCAGTAAGTGTCCAGAAGAGTGTAAATCACTCTCCTTATTCTCAAGCTTCTATTTCCAATCATTTCAATCACTTGCCCCCTGTAATGTCATCACTGCGCTATTGATCACTGCACTACTTCATTAGTTGGATTATTTATTGTGCAATAAATATAATAGTCTATCATATTATTAATTTATAACAAATAATATATTTATTGTTTATTTTCTCGAGCATTTGAAATGTCTGTGAAAGGAATGGACTTGGTTTCTGGAGAAGCCACACAGGCTCCGAGCTCGGGTTACCCAGCTGAGGAGCCCCCATGAGCTGGGACAGTGACTCAGCCCGAGTCCCCTGCTGGAACCGGCACAGGCTCAGCCCGTGTCGCGGCCGAGGGCACACGCCTCCCGTGACTAAGGCTCTCTCGGCTGTTTCTCAGTTCTAACACCGGCTTGGCCGGGATGAACCCTTCCTGCCTGCGGATCCGCCAGCTCAGCGCGTCGCCTTGATCCTCCGGCACGGAGAGAGCAAACGGGTCGAAGCCACAGAGGGATCACAAGCACCTTACGGAGAGCAGCAGCTCCCCAGCTTCAGCCGCAGGGGTGCCGCTGTAGCTCCACACACAGAGACACCCTCGCACTGCTCCTCTTATACAGCTGACAACAGCGTCAGGGCAGAGCAGAGCCGGGAGCAGAGCTGAGCACCTAGTCCTGTCATCAGACCAGTACAAAACCCAGCGGGTCACTCGCGCCCTTGGTGTCGCCCGTGGGACCAGGTGAAGGGTTGGTGCAACCAGAGACAGAGCAATCAGACACGAGCAGCTAATCTAAAGGAAGCAAAGCTGCTAAATCTGCCTTCTTAACTGGAAGTTAAATATGATTTATAGATCAGCCCAACATAGAGGATCCCAAGGGAGGGGTAAACAAATACTCCAAGTGAAACAGCAGCGGCTGGTGTGTGATGGGAAGCTCGTTTAGGAAATGGCACTGCCTGAAGATGCGAGTGATGCTCCCACGTTTCCTTTAAGGTTTGAAAATTAACAGCCTCAAATAGCTTTGGGGCAGAAACTGCAGTTAACTGAATTTGAGTGGAATTCTGAAGCTGCTGCTCGGTGCTGCAGCATCAATGGGGGAAATGATCCTACAAGCTCTCGCTCAGATCAGTGTCCTGCTAAAACTACAGTGTCTACACAGGCAAGCTGGGGTTACCTCAAGGAGAATCACAGAACATTAGGGATGGGAAGGAATCTCTAAAGATCATCCAGTCCCCCCCCCTGCAGGATCACCTAGACCAAGTCACACAGGAACACATCCAGGTGGGTTTTAAACTTCTCCAGAGAAGGAGACTCCACAACCCCCTTGAGCAGCCCCTTCCAGTGCTCTGTCACCCTCCCTGTGAAGAAGGAGAAGGGCTGCAAAAGTCTGCACTGAGTCAATTTCTCCAGTTTATGGTAACATCTCTGCTTGATGGATTCACAACTGAGATGTGAGTTTGCCTGCTTCGACGCTGTATTATTCCTAACACGGTTGGTTCCCCAGTCCTCTGTGGTGGCTCTTCCAGAGATGCCATTTGTTGTTATTTCTCCTGTTACTAAATCCAATGCATGAGAAAAAATCGCTGCTTCCTTCTCAAATAATGCTCTAAATAATGAGCAGATCCTGTTCCCTGTGTTTAAAGTGCTTTTTTATTAACTTAAACTAGTTTCCTTTACTTACAGGCATCCCCAGCTGCACCAAATAACCCAGGAACCAGATCATATCAATCCAGGGTTTCAAGCAGAGCTGCGACAGGCATCAGGATCCCTCTTAATTATATTTTCTTATCAAATTTTTAAATCTCATCCTCTTCAGGGAAATAAAGCCCCCAGTTTTGGAAATAGTAATAGGAACTTGAATTTACACACTCTTCCATCCCCCTACCCCATCCTTTCCTAAAGGAGCCAGGGGCATTTTATGTCTTTTCCAAAGCAAACTGCAGCAGAAACAAGAGCAGAAAAGAAAAAGAAAANNNNAAAAAGAAAAAAAAAAAAAAAAAAAAAAAACCCAACAAACCCCCCCCCCCCCCAGCTCTTTCTCAGAGATGGAGGGATCTGCTACAAGAACAAGGTGGGAGGAAAAGGTACGACGGAGACAAGGCTGACTGAGGCGGTTGTAAAAACCGAGAGCTCTCTGGGGAAAAAGGAGGGAGCAAAGATTTCCAGTGCTTCTGCAGAAGGGGGGTGGATGCAGAGGGTTTTTGCAGTGAGGTGGCATCTGTCGTGTGCAGCAGACCCAGCACTCACTAGTACATCCCTCTGAAAGTGTGACAGAGCACTGGAAGGGGCTGCCCGGGGAGCTTGTGGAGTCTCCTTCACTGGAGACCTCCAAGACCCGTCTGGATGGGTTCCTGCGTGACCTGTCTTAGGTTCTGTGGTCCTACTCAAGCAAGGGAGTTGGATTTGATGACTTCTAAAGGTCACTTCCAACCCCTAAGGATCTAATGATGTCCCTAACGTAGGTGGGTGTGTGAGGGCTGTGAGTTCACAGAACGTTTTCCACACACGCTCCAGCTCGGGAAGAACCACATGAGTGGAATCCACTGCCTTTCCAGCGAAGGAAAAGCTGTGTCTTGGGGCACAGTCTGTCATTTACTAAAACCACACAACAGGGTTATCTCAAAGTGGAGCGACAGCAGATCCTGTTTGATCACAAAGCTTGGTTTCAACGGCACAGAGACTACGTGGGTCTCCCTCGGACAGATCCACGGTGACTACGAGGATGGAAAGCAAGCTTGGAGTAAAAATTGACTCCTTCCCATCGCTCTAGAGCCGATCTGCACGACAACAACCACCTGATATCTTGGCAAAATCCGGAGCCTGGCTGGGCACACATGGACTTTGACAAGAAAGGGAAGAGTAAGCTCCTGTTCTTTCTGTGCTGAGAGCTGAGACCCTAATGCGTCGGCAGAAGGCTCTGTGGAAAATTTCCTTGGATTGAACTAGATTCTGTCACTTTGGGTCGGTGTCATTTAAATGAAGTTGAGACTGAAAGAAGGAGACTCACAAACACAGAAGCATCAAAGGGATTCCTGGCAGCTAGAACATTGGGTTCTAGAGTCAAACTGGGAAGCCCCCACTGTGGCCTCTTCAAGGAGAGTCACAATAGCAGTGGCCTCTGTCTAACCAATTTCTGATGCCTCAGAAGCAATTACAGGGAAGCCGGTAAATTAACAAGGGTGAAATCACAGCCTGTGGATTATCCAACACCCTTGGTCGCTACGACTAGGTCTGCAGGCAACTGCTACAAGCTGATAAATCACCACAACAGACAATTCCAACCTGCCAGACGGGCTGTATCTCCTTCCCACTCCACTGCAAGCACCAGAAGACTGAACAGATCAAGTCTGGATGAGGGTCTAGGCAACCAGGTCTGGTGAGAGGTGTCCCTGCTCATGGCAGGGGGGGTTGGAACTGGGTCCCTGGCAGTGTCAGCCATTCTGTTCTAGGTTCTATCTACTCCCCCTGTCCTGACACTCCGCTCCTTGGCTGTGGTAGGTATCTCCCAGCAGCCTGGCTTTCCAGCCCCTGGTTCTGTTTGCCGTGGCGGAGCTCCTGGCGCGTTGGGGCCCTTTGAGCAGAGGGTGCTCCGAGTGCACAGTGTGACGGTACCATTCACTCACCTCTCTGACTTTCTTTATTAGTTTCATCCGGGTGGAGTGCCCTGAAGCCATGTGGGTTGGTGGGCAGGGCACTGTGTTTTGGCCGTGGAAGCAGGTGGCCAGTAAGAGGCAGGTCTCACAAATGGGGCTCGAATGGGGTGCCATCCAGATCACCTGGGAAGGAATCGGGTGCATGTAGTGGGATCAGCTCATGCCCCTCACCCACAACATGCAATGACATGGATGCCTAGACCTCAAGAAAAGCCATCTTAGCGACTACTTCAGTAACAAGCACTGGCCTGGAGACCCTGTGAGACAGTCTCCCAGCCAAGGTGTGAATGTCTGCACCACAGGAACTCTGCTGACACTTCTGCTGGGGACTATGGCAAGAAAGAGCACAAATTCCTCTCCTCAACACCTTCCCCCCACCCCCAGGTACGAACAAGGAGCTGGACCTGTATCGCAGGTGGACTTTGCACAGACCTCTAGCAGGACTCCTGGGTTAGACTGTAAGAAGCCAAACAAGCAACCTGCCAGCTCATCTTTTCCCATAAACAATCTGCGTGGGACAGTGATGCCATAACGTGGGAGGCTACATTCTCATCTCGTTCCCAAATAAGCTGTCATGTGTTGTGGGTTCTAAGCCCCACAGGTCAAAACAGTTAGATGCCTTGGCCATCGCGTACGCGGGTCTTTGTTCGTTTGCAACCAACCATCAGGAGCTAAATGTTGACCTTGTCTACGTTTTCTGTGCAAACAGTTGCTCAGAATTGCACCCAGGGTTTTCTACGAGCACTTGCCCTAAAATAAAGCCTCCCCTTTAAGCTCATGACCCCGAAGGAGAGCGAAGCCAAAGGACAGGGAGTGCTGCCCCAGCAAAGTGAGAAGCTCAAACCACTGAGGGCTGGTGGCACAAAGGTGGGACAGTTGCTTCTTTGCCCGATGCCTCAGAGGAAACCTTCACTGCAACCACATTCACAAGCCCCTCTGAATTAAGAGGAGTGTCCTCAGCAACTCCAGTAGGTTTGGGGTCAGAGCCCTGAATAGCAGACCCTCTCCGGGGCAAACCAGTTGCCCTTAGACCCCCCAGTTAGAAGCCTTTTTCCCGTTAATATCAGCTCCCCTTGGCAACGCACACAGCAAGGAGTTGAGAATCAAAACCCGTGGCCAAAGCTCTCTGCCTCTCAGCAAATCCTACAGGCACACACCAGGTCTCCTGCCTTCTCGTCCGTGTGTCCACGCAGGGTTTGCACCTCCGGGACCTAAGTCTGTGCAGTCACCAGCGGTAGATATCTGAAACCTGCTTTTCAAAGACTCTCCGTGTTTATCAAAGGGCTTCAAGTGCTTGGAGCGAGTGGGTTTGGGTCTCGGTGGTTTCAGTTGGTTGGTTTGGGGGGTTTTTTTAACCCCTTCATGCAGCTGTTCAATGAATAGATCCTGGGAACATTCCTCCTCAGAAAAGTCTGGTTTCCTCTGCAGTTGCTCTGGTTCCCAGTCGCTTTGGCCGCGAAGCTCCACGCGAACCCGACGCAGCAGGCAAACACAATGCCACTGCTTGTGTGGAAGGGACGGGCTGCTCGGGACGTCACGTAATTAAAAACAAAGAAGAGACTTTCCGAGGAGCCCCTGATTTCCCAGGGAGCATTTGGGACAGCAGCACAGCCTGCCAGCTCCCCGAACCCAAATACCAAACAGCGCCGCGAACAAAGGCTCCAGGGACACTGGGAAACTCATTCTACGTAATGAGGCTCGAGTTTGGGTTGAAGCAGGGCTGTGTGTCACTGAGCTACACACGTGACACCCCTCTGCCTCTTTTGGGGAGCCCTTTCCTAGGCCAAGTTCCCACTGATGTGTGGGGTGAGGGGTGAAAAGCAGCCATTAGAGCCCATCGAAGAGCTCGGCATCGGCTGACGAGTCTGGGAGGTTCATGAGGGTTTCACAGAATCACAGCACATTAGGGATTGGAAGGGACCTCAAAAGATCATCCAGTCCAATCCCCTGACACAGCAAGATCACCTAGACCCAGTCACACAGGAACACGTCCAGGCAGGTACCTAAAGAGATCCTGCAGGATCCCCGAGCGTCAAAACAAACAAACAGTGTGTCAAAGGAGGGATCAAACTGATGTGAAGAACAGAAGACCTTGTTCTTTGGGCTCTCTTTCTCTGGCCTGATGTTGTGGGAGTTTTCAGGGGATTTCCTGAGAAGTGAAAGGTTTTCTTCCATGACCAAGTCTGGAGAGCAAGTTCTTCCCTCACCTAGTAGCTATGGACTTGCAAGTTGAGCGTTTCCTGCTCTGGCAGGGGGATTGGACTAGATGATCTTCGAGGTCCCTTCCAAGTCCTAGTGATTCCACGATTCTGTGTGGACAGGTGAACCTCGAGTGCTGCTGATGCCCAAGGTGTGCAGATGATGTCTGCTTGGATCACATCCCCTATCACTCTCACAAAATCCTTTGTTACTGTCCTTCAGAGCACATCCCCTCCACTCCTGCTGTGTAGCTGGAAAGCCCAGGTAAAGCACAGACACGATTCCCTGCTGCTCTGCTCCTCTTGCAGTCACCTCTGGCTTTGGTAATACAGATGTGAAACCAGAATATTACAGAACATTCACTGCCCAGCTCAGGGAGAATGCTGCTGCCTACCTTCTTAAACACAGATTTTGTGAAGAGCTTTGCCCAGAGGAGATGAGAAAAATTGTATTTACCCTGCCTTCCAACACAACTGTTTCAGCTAGTCCCTCTGGCTTATAAATTATGGCTGTGGCTTCCCCATTTGTTCACCACTCCAGACACACGCAAATGAATTGACGTTCTCTACTGTCCTCTGCTCCTCTGTTTACACCCAAAGACACTACAAAAAGGACCTCAGAGACTGTCGGCGAGACTTTACTGTCACCCCAGCCTCAGAATCACGGGATCATCGAATATCTTTGGCTGGGAGAGACCTCCGAGATCACCATCAGCAAAGGGACCCCTTAGTACGTCAGTGCTACCGGCAGCAAGAATCCAGCTCGTACAAATCACCTTGCACTTGGTCAGAAGGACTCTTTAGGCACACAGAAAGTTGCCAACAAAATTCCCTCCTTTTTCACATCCTGAATCCCCATGAATTTCTCCTGAGTGCATTTCCCCTCGCCAGCAAGGTAGTAAACCTGTGGCAGCGAAGCAGTTAATGAGCATGCAAATGAATTCTCCGGTAAGAAAGTCTGAGCGCTGCAGTAATAGACTGATCTATAAAGAAGAACTTTCTAAACCCAAATCCTATGTCCTCGTATCATTCTGGGGAAGGAGCAAGGGGAAAGTCTCCTCTGTGTCTTCTTCGAGTGAGCAGGGGTCTGAAAATTACCGTTGGGATACGTAGGGATTAGCTTCTCTGCCCTTTGAAACTCTCTGGACAATGTCTTTTGATAAATGAATTCCGTTTTATTAGTAGCAATTAATTGCTCCATTTTTTTATATAGCAAATATGGTTAAATTACATTTCTCAGGTGATCTTTGGGGTCGAACAAGGCTTTGAAGCGAGACCGGTATCAACAGGAGAACAGCGATTTATTACGAAGGTGGAAGCATAAATCTTGGAAGAGTGGGAGCGAAAGTTTAAGAGATAAAAAAACCACCAGCAGTGAGAATGACCCAATTTACGTAACATCCTTCCTCAACTCGGCTGTGGAGGGAAGAGAGATTCCAACAGTGTGCAGCCTGTCCTGTGAGCGTTCCAGCAGAACCATGTGCAGAGGGCCCAGCCTGGAAGCTACAGCGACGGAGCCGCCGTACAGCTGCTTGCGGCACAACAGTGTCAAGCTATTTCCCTCTGGCAGGGTAAGGCTGCTAACACTGGATTTGCTTCCTCTTTTTCCTAAGAAAAGTCGTGTAAAGATGACTATTAAGTCTAACTCCTGCCACAGAGCCGTGGCCGTGCTGCAGAGCACATCATTCGTGACACGAAGTGAGCAGGGCAGTAGTGGGCTCGTAGGAAAATGTAATACAAAGCCAGCAGGACAGCACTAAGGGCAGCGTGTTTGTAAGGTGGTCGGTGGAACAGGTCACTCGCTCTCAGGACCTGCTGCATTTACCCCTCTGCCTCTCTCACCTCTTCACAAGCACCCCCGCAGTTTGCTCTCTGCATCTCGGGTTGGGAAGGGCGAGCTCCAGCTACTCTCAGCACCACAAACCAAACTACAGAAATCCTCCTGGGCATGGAATCCCAAACCAGACTCAGAATAATACATCCCAAAGCCCCGTCTTTGCACGGGAACACACTAAACAGAGGCCGTGGGTTTGATTCGACTGCACTAGCAACGCGACTCGTGAACAAGCGGGACGCCAATGGATCTGCGAAACCCCCGGTACCTTTCCAGTGGTTTCCATCGCACGGCAGGAAAAAACCAAAACCCCGTAAGTTTTCAAATCCTGTGCTTTCCCCAATGAGCAACAGTCGAGCCTTTTATAGCTTTTTTCTCCTGGCACGGGATTTGATTAGCGAGTACAAAGATTGAGACAGAGATTTATTAAGTCCCAGTTATATTGTGCTGTAATTAAAACGTAGGAAATTCGCCGTCTACTTAAGCGTTTAAAAATGCTCAATGTAGGAAGCAATTACATCTCATTTTCAAATTATTCCCCTGCCTACAGAGGAAAACGCGGCTTTAGGGGCGGCGGCGGGACGTGCCCGCTCACACGGCCGAGGCAGGGGCTCGGCGGCCGTCGATTCCCGGGTGTTTGCTGGACGGCGGGGGCACCGCCGGGAGCCTCGGAAGCGGGGGTCTGGGGACTGCCGAGGGGCTGCAGCGGCCGTGGCGAGGGAGAGAGCGGGGAGAGGAGCGGAGGAGGGAGCCAGGCTCGTTTGCCCGACGTCGCCCGTAGTGGCAGACTCGTTTTACAAACGAAAACCGAAGGAAAGCCGGCACCGGCTCCAAACCCTGGGCAAGGGCCAGAAGCATCACCGAGCGGCACGGACCCCCCAACCGCCTCTCTCTTTACCTGGGTGTACTTGGCTTCCTGCTCCAGGGAGCTCTTCTCCAGCCCGCTTACGGCGTGCTGGGCCGTTGAGGGGAAGCTGTTTCGGCCCAGGCTGCTCCATTCCTCCACCTTGGGGCTGGGGTAAGGCGAGGTGTCGCTCACTGCTGGGAAACACGAGGGAAAACGGGGTTAGGGGCGGCGGCGGGGATGCGGGAAGAGGTCTGTGGGGCAGGGCTAAGGGTGAACCTGTCCCTCACCCCCTACACCTCGCTGAGCCCCCCGGGAGCCCCTGCAGAGGGTGATCCGGGGGTGAGGAGAAACAAGTTAGTTTCCCTCGCGATGGCAGCGACAGGCAACAGAACCTGGAATCACTTGCCCCGTGTCCCTGGGCTGGTGAGACGGAGAGTCCGTCCCCGCCAGGGCGCTTCTCCCCTGGGATCTCCTGAGGGGGATTTACGGGAGCCGCCTGGTGTCGCGTGTGCGGAGTCCAAGGACAAACGATGCCACCCCCGGTTAGAAACAACCCTGACACGGCTGCAGATGAACCCGATGAACACAAGTTTGGGCGAAAAACAAAACGAAACGAAACCCAAAGAGAAGCCGAAACAAGAACGGAAATTTTAAAAGAAGGGGGGGAAATGGGAATAAGAGAAGAAAACTTGCGGGGAAAAAGTGAAATTGCTGCTATTTAGATACTCGTTAGCCGCAGTACGGGAATACCGGGCTGGCTTGCAAGCGGGATCCCTAGAGGGGAAACAGCTCCCTCGAACCCCGCATCGGCCTCACGGGAGCCTGCGGGGCCGCAGCGGATCCTATGGGGCTGCGGGGCCGCCGTCGGAGCGGGTTTCCCGGCCGAATCGGCCCCTCGTCCGGGCTGGGGAAAGGCACAAATCGGAAAGTTGTCTTAAGAAATTGAACTCTCTCGGCGAGCGCCCTTTTCTGCTGATCTCACACTTTCCCATGAATAGGGGCTTCCTTTCCGTGTCAGCAAGGTCAGTTTATCCTATAAATCAAGGGCGAGCAGCCCCCATTTGCGGCATCGGCTCTCTGCTGGGAAGGAGAGGGGAGGGTGCAGATTTTACACTGCAGAAAGACGTGTGGAACTGCAGGGTCGGAGAGCGATGAGGCAGATACCGAGGCAACCCAGCAGTACCTTCAAGAGACCGGCCTAGCCTGCCAATGTGGTGTTAATAAAAGAGGAACTCGCTAAAAAGGAAATAAATAAATCCAAATCCAACCCCAGAGCCTCCATTTCTCATGTGATTGTAATGTTCTCCTGCTTTTTAACGCTAGTTTCCAGCGCTACCTCTCCCCAGCGCAGAGCAGAGGCTGCCAGGCGTGTGTTTGCTGCAGCTGGCTCCGAAATGACTTCACTTGGTGCCGCTGCGGTGCGAGGGTGAAGTTTTTATCGTGGAGGGAGAGCAACGACAAAACCGATGCGTTTTTCGTACGCGTGAACATCAAGAAATACTTGTGCGTGTGGCTTGGGGAAAAGAATAACCAGCTTTTCGAGAAAACAAAATGATTCCGCGATGCCTAAAGCATCGATTCGCGTTTGAAGGGCTGCTGGAAGCCGATTGTTGCCGTTAAAAGAGCAATGACAACACAAATCACAGGCACCCCCCACCCATCACCGCCCCCGCTAATTGGGAGGGAAGAGTGGGACCCGGATCGCTGTAGGCGAAGGTTATTTTAACCACTTTCACTCTTAGCTCACTAGCAGAGGCCGAAATGGAACCAAAAAAATGAGGTCTTTTTCTTTGCGGCTGGGAGAAGGGGAGCAGAGAAACAAGAAAGGAGGTGGAAAGGAGCAAAAAGAGGCAAATCTGGGGAGGTTTTCCTGGACCACCGCTTCGGAGGGAAATAGAGCGTCAGAATGAAAGCAATTAGGTGACATTTGAACTTCCTGTCGGAGCAAATTTGGTCTGATTGAGAAAACTAGAGAAAACGCGCTTCTCGCTAAGGACAAGGCGGCGCCTGTGACTGGAGGGCGGCAGCGAGACTCGGCCGGGAGCAGCATCGGGACGGGGACCGGGACTGGGACCAGGAGTCGGACAGAACAGCCCAGGCCGTTGCCTCCAGAGAAGGTCGGCACTTCTCGGGTCACAACAGCAGCGGTGGCTGCCGGTATGTGCCGTCTGGTAGCTCGCCTGCAGCCCACCCCTGCTCTTCCGATGTTGCTCCAGTAAGTTACGTCCTCCCGTAAGGCCAGTGCCGGCCTCGGGCTGAGGAAAACGCGAAAGTTTTCCCGAGCCAAACCACGGAAAGATCCCAGGAGCAGGGAATGGGAACTCTCCGGCCCACAGCCCCACCCCACCGCCTCCTCACCTTGGTCAGTGATGGAGCGGATCCCCAGGATGTCCGTCACCGAGTGAGAGGACGGCCACGTCCTGGGCATGGCCATGGAGCTGGGGATGGTCGGCACCCCGGGAGGGGTGGGCACCTTGGCTCCTGCAGCAGCGATGGGGCTGGGATAGGAGTAGATGTGGTTGTAGGGCAGAGCGGGCTGTGGGGGAGGCTGGTGCTGCTTGTAGGACTCGTAGTGACTCTGCTGCGAGAGGTTCCCGATTTTATTGCGGAGGATGCGGCTGATGGAGCTGACCGACGGCACGTTGTACTTGTCACACACGCCATCGGCCAGCAGGCGATCCCGGATCTCCCAGGCGAAGATGCCCGGATCCCTTTGTTTGTAGGTCCGGATATGTTTTACCACGGTGGGGGTGGTGACCCGGGGTTTGCTGCCTCCGATAGCCCCCGGTAGGATGGAGCCGGTCTCGTTGTAGCGAGCCAGGATTTTGCTGACACAGCCGTGGGAAACGCGGAGCTGCCGGCTGATGTCACACGGTCTGATACCCAGTTGCGCCAGTTCAACAATCCGCAGCCTGATGGCATTGGGCAGGGGTCTCCCGTTGACAAACACCCCCCCGAGCTGGTTCACCTCCCCGAAGGCGGGCTCTGCAAGCAAACGGACAAACAGACCTGTCGGACACGGCGAGTGGCTCAGAATGGGGTGTCTGAACGTCTCCTCACCACAAGGCAGATGTCACAGCCCGGGGACAGCCGCGGCCACCGCACTTAAAGAGGAATCACTCCAATATTGAAAGGTGCGGGGGCGGGGGGCGGAACGACGGGAAAAATAAGAATAAAATACGGGAGAGAAAAAGATAAAGAAAAAAAAAAACCGGAAGAAAATCCGTGGCAACAAATGTCGGAGCTCGACGGACTGTGCAACAGGAGTATCCCGAAGAAGCACATTCCAGAGATGAAAAACAGCGATCGCCCCAACAGACCAGTCGGTTTTATAGCCACAGGATAAAGGAACAAGAAGAAAAGGGAAAAAAAAATAAAAAAATAGAAAAACATTTCCGAAGATGGGGGGAGGAAAAGGAGAAAGTAGTTGAGGAAATTCTTTTACATCTTGGGAGAAGAGAGGGCAACGCGGTGCTTCTGAGTCGCGACTAACTTTATTTAAAGACCGTTTCTGGTGCTGTTAGCGCCCCTCGCTTAACAGCACAATTACACCAGGCTGTAAAACAAACGTGCTAAAATGTTAACTGCTAAGAGCGGTGTCAGGAATAATAATATACAACGTGCCACGGGCTCCAGCCATCCACCCGGCTGCGGTCCTGCCTCGCACCCGCCTAATAACATTAATAATAAACCGAGCAGTCATTAGCTTTC
Source organism: Rhinopomastus cyanomelas (assembly GCA_013400115.1). Classification (NCBI taxonomy): domain Eukaryota; kingdom Metazoa; phylum Chordata; class Aves; order Bucerotiformes; family Rhinopomastidae; genus Rhinopomastus; species Rhinopomastus cyanomelas. Next base: position 55,974 of record VXBP01006366.1, on the reverse strand, counting down.
TCTTTCCCCTGCTCCTGACCCTTAACGTGTTCTTACAACTTGTAGGAACACGAGCAAAGTCAATAAGGGAGCTGCGGCGGCACATGACGGCGCACGAGTGCTACCCCTTCTCTTGACAGCGGCACTTGAACCCTCCTGCGACTCCCAGCCACTTACCCATTCCTCCGAGCAGGACACCTCTGGGGATCCCTAAATCCCGAACGGAGACCCGTCCTCGGAGCCCGGCGCCCACCCTCCTACTCTCCCTGCTGCTCCGGCCCCCGACGGTCGCCGATCTCCACCGAGGAGGCGGGAGGGGGGGAAAAGGGCTACAAGGAAATCAGCGTCCCGACGAGAGAGCCTTGACTTCTGCATTTCAACCTCAGGGCAACGTGGGCAGGGCTGGGCTGGGCCGGGCGCCGCGGCCCGCCGCTCCCTGAGCCCGCCCCCGAGGGCGGCCCCGACGCCCCGACGGCCTCCTAATGGCCGGGGGTGGAGATGACGGACAGCAGGGGCGGGCGGCTCTTCCGCTCTGCCCGCGGGCCAGCTCGGCACCTGGGTTCCCGACATGGTAGCCAGGGCCGTTCCGTACCTGCCCGGCGGTAAGTTGTGCCGTTAACGCTGAGGCGGTGGGACCAGGGGTGGGAGCGGAGCGGGGCCGGGGGCGAGCACGAAGCCCCCGCAGGCCCGGTCGGGGCTTTGCCGCGGCCCCTTTCCCGGTCCTCTCCCCAGAATAAACGTCTGGGAAGGGGGTGTTCGGTCTCTCGGAGAGGCTCTCTCTTTTCCCGACAGAGACTGGGAGATGTCGCGACACCCACGCGCGGTTTCCCCGCGTTCATTCCGCGGAAGAGTAGTTCTTCCTTGTTTACAAAAAAGCACTTTTTTTCCGCTAACGAATATTTCACGGAGAGGCTACGAGCGCTGAGAGTTGAGTCATTTCTCGGTGGTAAAAACCAACCAGTCGGGAAATCAGCTGCAGCTTCGCTTGGCTCCGGGAGGCGACGGGACAGAGATGCCCCACACTTACATCCCGATATTTCCCGTCCATCAATTCCTGTTTTAATCCCCACATTAAACATCGCGCCGTAAAGCGTCATCGCTTCGCAGCTGATCTCCGCTTTATCAAAGACGCTGCTGCATATTAACAGTTAAAAGAAAAACAGACAAAGCTGGTAGGAATTAAAGCGTGTGTGGGTCACGGCGTGTTTGTGTATGAGCAAGAAGTGTTTGCTTTGGCACTAGGTATCCTGAGCTGCGAGCTAGTGTGCGCACCCCTTGCATACAGCCCTCGTACATCATGGTGCTCGCTGAGATCAGGGGCTCCCCAGCTCTAACCAAGAATTTATCATGTTTTCCCTTTCTTTTTTTTTTTGTCTTTTAAGATTCTTTTTTGCTTGTTTTGGTCGAGTTTGTTTATTTTCTTTGGAGCCTCGAAGGTGCGGACTCTAGAAATGAAATTAAAGCCTAACCATAACTAATGTGGTGACCGCGGCACATGAAATATCAGCAGGAAATCGCTGGCTCTGGTGTGTACGAATGTTATTTGAATTGCAATGTTTGTAAGGTATTTTTTTAGGGGAAGAAACACCTCCAACAAATTAATTGAGGCAGGTTTCAGAGCCTGCGCACACCGCAGTGAAGGTGCTTAGTTAGGAATGAAGTAGGATGTCTCAGGAAATCGTCCCAGAAATTAATGGTGCGTTGCAGACTGTCTGTGGTGTGAAGAAAGCGACGGCGGTTCTTTCGCGAGGATGTCGTTATTTGATTGGAATATCGGGGGATACTTTAATTTCCTCTATGGGGATTAAAACCAAAAAAAAGTGTGGTTTTTGGGGGGGGGAATTAATGAAGGAGACAACAAATTCGACAACTAATTTTAACTGGCGATGGTTTCGTGGTTATTTCAAAAACGCGAGTCTCCCAGTTCACAATCGTAGATTGTGGGGCTTCTTCAACCCAGATGAAATTACCTCTGGTAAAAGATGTCGCCCTCCCCGCACTACTATTCCACCCATCGAAAGCGCTGACACGTCGGGCAGAGCTTTTTGTAAAGCAAAAATCCTTTTCGCTCTTGTGAGCCGACCTGCTGTGGGGGGTTTTTAAGGGAGGAGGCATTGAACTAGTGAGTGAGACCCGCATCCAGCCTTTAATCAAGTTAATTATGTAATTAAGCAAGAGGAGGGGTTTGCGCGTCCCTAAAACTTCCGATCTGCATTAAGGGCGTATTTCGGGCCCTGCAGTTCCGTCCCCTCAGCCCGCTGTGGCTGAGGGCGATCTCCCATCTCCGGGCTCACGGCTGCTGCCAACCCGGCCCCGCCACTCCTGGACCCGCTCGGTGCCCCCAGAGCTCCCCCAGGGTTCTGGGATTCTCGGGCGAGACCCTGCACCGCTCTCCCACGCTGCCCCGGCAGTTTCTCTCCCCATCTGTGTTCGCAGTTGTGTCCTTTTTCTCCCTCCCACCCCTTCTCCGTGTTCTCCAACCTGTCTGCTCCCCCTCCTTCCCTCTCCCACCGCGGAGCCCTCCTGTGATCTGCTGGAGATTTGGTTTCGTTCCCTTTCTCAATGTGTGTTCCTGATGTGGTGCTGTCGGAAAAGCTCGTTGACTCTGCTCGGGTCTCCAGTGGTTTAAGGATAATGTTTATCAGAAGTGAACGTGCTCAACTTGTTTCCATTCAGCTGCTGAGTGCGGGCTGAAACACCAAAGGTCACAGCTACAGCGGGTCGGCAGAGGGCTGGGGGAGCCGAGAGGAGTGCGAAAACATTATAACACACAGCAGCCTCTTGATCGCTTCTCAGCTGCCTCTCTGGCGAAAAGATTCATTTTTTTAAATGCTTTTTTTTTTCCAGGTAGGAAATCATTGAAGAATCCGAAGGGGAAAGGCGGAAGGGAGCCTTATTGGGGGTTTTTTCCATCCAGGGAAGAGCACGCGTGGCCGGGCAGGGGGCTCTCCTCGACGTCCGGGTCGCTTCGCCGGCTCCCGACCCAGGACGGTCCCCACAGTGGGGTGCCCCCGACTGGGCAACGCAAAGCGGGGTTGGAGGTGGGGTGGGTTGAGACTCGGGCAAGGGCCAGCCAGGAGTCGGGATTCCCCTCCGTGCTCCCCTCAACGTTCTCGGCTCTTTCGGCCAGAGCCCGTCTGCTCTATGAGGGCCTTTCAGCAGGGGCTCCGCGGGGTGCGGTGCCTCGCTGATCCCCGGCTTCCTCCGCAGCTCCACTGTAGGAAGAAAAATCAGACCAAATAAAACGCGCACACCCCCAGCCCCTCTTTGAAGCTGCAGATTTTTAATTAATTTTATTTTTTTGTTGTTGTTGTAAGGCAGCTAAACCCTTCTCCTTCCCCGAGGGGAAGTGGCTACTGAGGAGCTGTTAAGGCAGAAGGATGCTCATATGGCAATGTATTTTGTAAGTACCAGCCCCCGCACCCCTCTCCCGACCCTTCCGGGAGGACAACACCCCCCCACCCCGTCCTCACGCATGTGGTCGGGTTTCTGCAGGTGGTGCGGGGAAGGTTAAAGGCGCCCAAAGATGATGCAGCTGTTGCAGGGATTGTCGCAGATTGTCTCAGCGACCCACCCCGGAGAGAAAGTTCTGCGTGATATAAAGAGAGACCCACGGAGCTTTGAAATGGGGCTTTCGTTTTGCACGGAGCGGGGGTACAAAATCCCCCGGCATCGCTCCCACTTTTTTTCGTGAGACGTAAGGAACTAAACGCAGGGTGAAGGGGTCTCGGCGTGTCACCGGCTGCCGTGAGCCGTGTCCTTATGCGACAATATATCAGCTTCGTGGGAATGATCCTGGGGACACGATGCCCATCCCTCCTTGGTAGACGTCAGGTCTGATGTTGCTGCCCGCTGCCTTATTTTTAGCTCGCTTAAAAACACAACTTTAAACGTTTTTATTCACATAAAGTGCCCTTTTCAGGTAGAAAACTACATGCGGATCCACGAGGGGATGCTTTGAACTTTAACTGAATTAATACAATATCGAAACGTGCGCGGAAATGCTCGCAACTACTCCGAAACTCCCACTAAATACTGGGGTCTTTTTAAACGGTGTCCCGTCTTCGAACTAGCTGGGAGGGTGGAAGGAGGGGGGTTGGAAGACGGGGGGCCAGTACCATGTGTGAGCGTGTCATTTCAATTTCCACAAATTGATTTGACGTCAGGGACAAGACGGAGGATGGAAATGTAATAGGATGAAGTTTTGTTTAACAAAGTTTCGTCGGATGCAAACAAGCCATGGCTGAACATTTCCTGCACGGTGATGAAGCAACGTCGGGCGGGACACAGCAGGCTCTCAGCAGGGGCAGACCCCCCAAACTCTGAAGAGAAACGGTTCCTAAGCGAGAAATCACGGCACAAGTGTTTTGAGCGTTGTGTTTGTAGCATAAGGAGCACAAGCAGCTCCCCAGTACCGGGGCAGCGGCTCCCGACGGTGGTTCCCAGCGCCCGTCTTGTTCTGATTTCTAGCCCCTGGGGATGTAGAAGGAGTTGGCAAGGACTGCGAAAACTCAGGTGACCCGTCTCTAGTGCGTCCGGGCATTTGGCCCGATCCCGAGAGAGAGGAAGGGACAGAAAGACCTCGCTCAGGTTGACTCCCCCCTTCCACCGTCTCAGATCCGTAGCAGATCCTCCCCAGGCGCCTGCACTTCCCCGGAACACACTGAAGACGGATGAACAGGTGAAAGAAATCTCCAGGAGTGCTAAAACGGGCCAATTGCCGGGGGTTAAACCCCAGCCCCGACCCTCTCTCCAGGGCAGAGGACATCCCACCGGCCCACAGCTGCAGTCCCACCCTCCCACTCCTTGAATATTCAGATCAAGGTTTGGGAGAGTTGGGGGGTGGAGGGGGTGGGTCGTGTGGGTCTTAATGATGTGTTAGTTGCTTGGACAGATTTAACAACTTTGCCGCCACTTGTTCTTAGCAGCCCCTCTGGAAACCAGACAGTGTCTCATTAGGGTTTTCCTGGTGCAAAGGTTTGACCTGAGTGAGCGGGGCCGAGTTAATCTTTTTCTTTGCTGCAGGATTTGTTTAACGACTTATAGGGAAATGGACAATTCTCATGGACCAGGCCATAAAGCTTCCAGAGGGCCACGGTTTTTAAAAGCATATTTTTGCTCTAATCAAGCAATGGGGTTTTCATTTGTCGCATGCTACACGATTTGGGAGTAAATGAAAAAAATGCCTCTATTGTTCTGCATTAAATTATAGGAACCAACTGGGAATTCCGAGGCGATTTTCCCCCCATTTCTGCCTTCGCTTCTTACAGCGCCTCGTACCAGTGCCATCTACAGGAACCAGGGCATTTTGGAGCTGCTTTCCAGTAACCAGAGAGAGTCCTCGTAGAATTCAGTCCGCTGGAATTCAGGGACAAACGATTATCTCAAGCTTTGCCTCTCTGGCGGGGCGAGGGGGGCCCTCGGCTGCCAGCGGTGTTTCTCCCTTGCTGAAGCCGTGCGCCCCCGCGGAGAGAGCCGAAGGGGTTGCTGGCACTGAAGAAGGGGCAGCCGGTACTGGGAAAGGGGTGTCTGGCACTGGGGGAGAGGTTGCTGGCACTGGGGAGGGGTGCCGGGCTGCGCTCCCGCAGGTGGCTCCGTCGGGGAGGGAGTTTCCCTCACTTGACTTTGTGTCAGCTAATCCTTTCCCACGGTTAAACCGAAACCCCTAAATATTTGTCTTGGGGACTTGGAGGCGGCGGCGAATCCTTCCGATCAGATTTGAAAGCGTTCCTTTTGCCTGTAGATCCCGTTCCTTTAGGGTTTTTCAGTTCCTATAGTTTTTTGTGGGCATAAACCCCTTGTCCAGAAATACGTGCAGGGATAACTTCAACCCGTGACTTAGACTCGTTGATCTCTGTGGCCCTGGAAAGCAACAACCCCCGAGGTGTTGTCTCCAGGAGGGACATTGGTGCCCGCGGCTAATGGACCGGTGAAAATGAGTGTGTGTGGTGGTGGTGAAGGTGCGACACGCAGGGTCTGGGCGTTTCAGGATGGAATATGGGCTGGAAACTTTTCCAAAAGAAAATCTGCCAGCGCTGTCCCCCAAAACGAGAGAGCTGAGCTGCCTTTTCTCCCTGCTCTGTGCCCCCATTCCGTCGGTCCGCAGCTGCTCCCGGTGCCCGGGGACACCCCAGGGGACAGTAAAGGCAGGGGACGTTAATGATAAATGTGAAAACAAACGATTTGAGACGTGAAGCAGCGGAGGTGTAGCGGTGCGCGGGGTTTACTCTGTCTCTACGCATTTAATGAACTGAACGAAAACTACCACCTCCCCACCTTAAAGCTGCTGCGGTGAAACTCAGCGGTTTTTACACAGGGTCGAGCTCTTTCTTCTTACACCACGAGTGGAAATTAAAAGTTCATTTGTGCCACCAAAGGCTGGATTTCTGTTAGGCATCCTCCCCGAACCGCTGCTTCTCCGGCCGGCCCGGTGCTGGGTGCGGCTGCAGCCTGGTGCGACCGGGGAAGGGTAGCCCGTTGCCGTCGAGAAACCGCCGGTTCCGGGGATGCGAAGCTCGGAGACCGGGTTTGGTCCCGAAACATCTCGATTTCGTTTGCAAAACATTTTTCTCCCGCGGTTTAATAATCGAGAGGATAAAACACAACCAGAGCATTGAAAACGTTGAGACGCCTCAATCTTAAATACAGTTTAGTGCTGTAAGTACATATCTATATATAAATATATATATATAAAAATTATATATGTGTATAATTTCCCTCCCTGCTTTGGAGAAAACCACGTATTTCGATGGAAGAAGGCTTCAGCCCGTTGCCACTGTCCCTCTAGGGTGACTCTGCTCCCAGGGAGAGCTAGAAGCTGGCTTGGCTCGGAGGATATTAATATTTTACCCCTAGGCTGTCGGGAAACGACTTTCTCCGGGTTCTCTGGGATTTCTCTGCCCGATGCAGCACTAACGAGTGAGGAAGGGACGATGCGTTGGTGGGAGGAAGGTGAGGGAATTTTGTTCTGGACAGCCCTGTGCTGAGCACCGGGCAATCGTCTCGACGGCTCCGGCACGCTCCATGGGTGCTGCTCGGTGCCCCAGGATCCCTTGGGAACACCCCAGTGCCAGCGGCTCGTCCCCGTGTCCCAACGAACACGGGACAGATGCTGCATTCACCCGGCCATACGGGTGATTCCCCTGAGAGTTCTGCTCCCGAAGGGTGAGATCTGAGGAGACTAGGACTTGTACGACGGGAAGAAAAGCGATGCCAACGGTTCCACAAAACCTTTGCGGACAAAACCGTCCAGATACAGCTGCTACTGGAGGCTCTGCTGCTAGCAGCTCCCCCTCCACCTTTGTTCCAGGGCTTCTTTGCACGACGACGGTCCAGTTCATTGCCAAAACCTGCAGGTATTTGCCCCACGTCTGTCCTCTGTCACCCAGAGTACTGTGAACGGCCTCTTAGACTGTGGGTTTCGGGGTATCAACCGCACCGTGTCTCTCCGGTGTACAAACACTCTCCACTTCAACAGAAGAAACAGATAAAACGTGTCTTTGGGGGAGAAAGAGCAAACAACATCCCGTTGCTCCTCTCGTTTGAAGGGTTTGCTCATTCTTTGTAAGCACACAATTTAGGGTGGAGACGGGGGCTTCCATGGGATTGTGATGTGCTGCTCTTTCTACCTGGTAATTTTGAACCTATATCCTGCACTAGTAAATCCTTACTATCGAAATTATGATTTTAAAAGGATCTATTCTAGGTTTAGGTTCTGTTAAAAATAATTGTGAAACCAAAAAATTCTGAGGTTATGAGTGGAAAATACATTCAAAAGAGGTAAATCGCAGAGTCACAGAACTTTGGGGATTGGAAGGGACCTCGAGAGGTAAAATCATACGATTAATTATTAATATATCATTATATTGCTATATCTGTGGGTTATTCATTTTAATAACTATCTATTGATTATTAATATGGTATCAATACAATATTTTTGGACACCTGGAGCACCAGACAAGATGCGAAACGCTCTCATCACCAGCTCCCTGTATTAATTACCATGCGACTGCATATTAATAACAGAGGCCTTCTCCAAAAGCAAAGGTGGATGGTTTCTGCAGCAGTAGAAGTGGTTTAAAACTCCAGAGCCTGTTGCTTTCAGTGTGTCGGTGCTGAAACACGCGAAATGCAGGGGTTTCTTTGCACAACATCTGAGCACGCTGTTCCGAGACACGATGCAGGAGAGGTAGGGTCGTGCTGGGAGCGCACTCTGGGTTTACACAGTTAAAACGAACTTTAGTTTTGTTTTTCTGTAAAATCAGCTGCATCTTTCACCCTCTTGTTCCATTGTTTGTAATCTCTTTGAGCGTACAGGTGTGCCTTAAAATTGGTCTCTTGTAGAGGAGCGGGGAGCAGCGCACCAGAACATGACCCGGCACATTCGGTGGGAGCAGGAGGCTGGTTCCTGGTCCGGGAGTTTTGAAGGAATAACCCGAATTCCTCAGCCTCCGGTGCTCCCCGACTGCGTGGCTTAAACCCAAGGCTTTTTTTCCCTTTCCTTCCCTCCTCGTTTATTTTTCTCTTGGTGTGCTCTGGGACTCTCTACATAAGCTGCTGGTAATAATCGCTAAATCCCTCCTGGCGTCAGAAGGAAAAGCAGCACACGCAGGCGCTTCTGCCTCTCTCGTCTTCTCCCTCTCCACGACTCTTTGAGCCAGACGGGAAAGGGTGGCGTGGAGCGACACCACAACGATGTGGATGGAGTGAAAGGAATACGTTTTCTTGAGTCGAGAGAGGGACATTTTTCCTGGCAGAAGACCTCCCTCCCCAGCATCTGGAGAGGCAGCTCCGCTCCGCCGGTTTGCCAGGGTGTTGTTTGACTGGAGAGGCTGAGGAGCTATTTCTACACGTTGCAGGGTATAAAATAGGGGTCAGCGACCTATACAGGTCTATACTTATAGAGGGGTCTACACAGATACAGACCTGGCAAGGGAAAGAGCTCTGCTTGCCACCCGTACTCTGCTGAGTTGCCAGAATTTGCTGGGTGGGGAAGCAGGAGTTGTGGGAGCACCGGGGCTTTGTTTCTTAGGGAAACCTAGTTTTAGTCTTTTGCCAGCTTGGTTATTATCTTGTCAGCTTGATTATTCTCTTGCCAGGTCGATTATTCTCTTGTCAGCTTGATTATTCTCTTGCCAGGTCGATAGTCACAGTGATTAGTGATTTGGAGCAATACTCACCTCATCCTTCTTGCCAGAGATCGCTTTGGGAGCAGCTGCTCGCCCTCCAAAATGCCCCATGTGTGGTCTGACACGGCGGACAGGGTTGGACCCTGGTGCCGTGGTGCGTTCTCAGCTGTCTCAGAGAGGAGATGAGGCCACCAGCTGTGCTGGGGTTTGTTCTGAGGCACCTCCAGGGGAGAAGAGAGGAGAGGGCTAATCAAAGGTCCCTCTCCCGGCGTTGGATTACAGTCTGTGTGCCTGCTCCATCGAAACTATCGTGCTGCATCCTCGGCCCCACCAGCCAAGCTCTGCTGAAGGACAGCGTGTGATCATGTCCTCGAGTAGTGACTGCGGTGTGGCCGGGCCTCTGTCGTTCCTACAGCCACAGCCCTTGGGCTGCCCCTCAGTCTCTGCCAGACATCCCCTTAGCCTGCAGCTTCTTGCTTCACATCGAGAAGCTCAGCAGCGTCCCTCAGTCGATGTGATGTGTGGTTAGAATAACCCGAGTGGTTGGGGTGGAGGAAAGTTTCTGAGCTTAACTGTGCTGGGAATTTTCCACTTTCAGTTCAGTCACAGAAACTGGCTGTTTCCAGCGTGGAAAGTGCTCCAGGCCTGTGTGTGATTAAATTCATCTGCAGCACTTGGGATGGGACATAGCAGTGACAGAGGATGAGACAGGGACTCTCTGCTGGGTCACGGCGAGGCGCTGTGATTCAGAGTGTTCACGTACCAAAGGGTTAGGTCTCCTTGTTCCTTCCCCATCTCCTCTCTGAGCCTGAAGGTAATGCTGGACTAACTGCAGGGGCTGTATCTAACACTCCCCTGAACGTCTGAGTCTCAAGAATAACTAGCAAGCAGTGCAGGACAGACTCAAGCATCATCTGGTGGCATCTGCTAGCAAGAAGGCAAATTCCACGATGAGATGATTGCCTTATTTGCTGTAATGCAAAACTGCAGAAAGCAAGATCGATGCCCTTTAAAGCACCAGGGCAGCTCTCACTGACAGCTGGTTTCTCTTTCTTATCCTCCCCTCTGCCAGGCCCAGGATTATAGTTTCAACTTTATGCTTTTCCTCCTTCTCTGGTGTCAACATTGCACTTGAATGAGATTACTTATAAACAATCAACCAAGGGCTTTGTTTCTAACAGTCTCTGTCCTTGAAGTACTTTTTTTACTTCACTAGCCCTTCAATGCCACCAAATCCTTGCCTTCCTCACTGAGATCCAGTCGGCCATCTGACCCCCCCTTGAATCACTTAAGACATCTCGGATTCTTGTCCTTCAGGTCACTCTATTTGCCTGCCTGTGAAGATGCAAACCTGAAAACCCTTCCACCACGGAGCAACAGTTCCCTCCAGCTGACTGTCGTGCACGGGAAGAGCAAGTCATCCACTCAGAGAGATGAGTGTGTTAAAGGCGCCGAGGCGGTGGGCAGAGCTCAGCCTTCCCCGTGCTGCCAGTGGGTGTGGAAGCTGCCTGGCACTGGCATGCCTGGAATCTCACACACGGTGCCCGACACTTGCACAGTCAAGCCCAGGTTTCTTTCTGGGCTTAATTCCACCACCATGCATCAGAGCAAGCGATACCTTATTCGGCAGTGAGTTTCACTCAGTCTTAGTCATGAAGATGGAAATGGTCCTACAACAACAACAATAATAGCTCCTTACCTGCGTCCCTTCCAACACTCCCTGCTTGGCCTCTCCATTACAGAAGCAAACAGAAGCTCCCAGAAAGCAGCAGCGAGCTGGGAGAGATCTGGCTCCTCACCAGTTTGAGGATTGCCAGGCAACGCTTGCTCCAAGAGCTTGAGCTATAGCATATCCTTTTCAGTACTGGACTCCTGGGAAGACACCAACCCTTTCATGCAATGGAGAACTAAATAAACTTTCAAATAAAGTTACTTTGTGGTTAACAGTGCTGCTTCTAACCTGACTCCATCTGGCCCCATCTTTCAGAGACCAAAACCGACAGCTACTTCATCTTCTGGACAAAAAAAATAACTTTGAATAAATATCTGCATTTAAATAAAATATTTAATGCATTTATTTATTGAAATAAACGTACTTATTTCAATAAATATCTTATTTAAATGAATAATCTTATTTAAATAAAGATCTCCTTATCTTTAAATATCTTTAATAAATAGGTGTGAACAGGAACAGATTACAGCTGTTGGCTCAATAACCTGCACTTCCTCTCTCCTCCCCTTCCTTCTCTTCACAGAATCACAGAACATTAGGGATTGGAAGGGACCTCGAAAGATCATCCAGTCCAACCCCCCTGCCAGAGCAGGATCACCTAGACCAAGTCATACAGGAACGTGTCCAGGCAGGTTTCAACCATGAACTGCTCCTGCACTGAAGCCTGGCAGAGCTCTGTAGACCCTGGGGAGGATGTCCTGTGCCTACCAGCAGCTACAGTTACCTGAGGACCTCAGCCTGGTGCAAGGACAGCCAAGTCAGGCTGCGTGTGACAGCTGAATGACTGGGCATAGCACCCAGCCTGCCCCATCCTTCCCCCCAGGTATTTCTGAAACACTTTTCTGATCATTTTTATGCTGTCTTCCACTTTGGTCACATTCAGCCCCATACTAGAAGGTGCTGAGTAACAGCTTACGAAGCCCATCAAGCAATGGCTCCAGGCTTTGTTTACCAACATCCACTGGAGACTCCAAGCTTTTCTGTAGAAACAGAAAGCCAGGCTTATCCAGGTATCAAGCTGTCACATTCCTTGGGGCCTGCAGAGCAAACTGGCCTTTGTGAAGGATGTTTACCATGACTGGGAGGCAGCTGTGTTTAGAGAGTCATCTCAGGAAGGTCTGGAAATAGCCAGCTGGATTTCCATAACAGATTTGTGCCCAATTGTGAGGGAAGCACCACCCCTCGTTCAATGGGAGCTTCGCATCCGTCACAGGTAACAGAGGGAGAAGGCAGGGAGGAGACACAGAGCCCGGCAGACGAGGATGTGGGGAAGTCAGCGGCGTCTTAAATGTCACTCAGCACCAACTCAGGTTTTCAGTTAGCAGTTTCCATTTCTTTTGCAGGTTCTGCTGCTGAAACAACAACAGAGGAGCCAGCTGGTGAAATCGTGGTCTCTGCGCCAGGGGTAAGCTTTTCCCTGTCGTTAGGCTGTTGCTAGCTGCATATATGTCGAAGGGATTTGTCATATTTCTATCACATTCTTTCCTTGTTCTCTTCCATTTTTAACCCCCCCGATGCTAAAGGTTCTTGTCTCCCCCTTCCCTTATTTTTCTACTCCTGCCCCTGACGTTTAGTTGGGACTGAAACCATTATCGTTGCCACAAAACCAGTGCAACTAACCGCTACAATTGTACTTACGAGCTGGATGAAGCACCCAGCTGTGGTGACAAACAGATCAAGCAGCTCGGATAGAAGATTCATTTTCTCTGGATGATGGCAAAGAGCAATATTTTACAAGCCACAAAGGCAACTTCTGCCTTCTAACTCACCTGCTCAGCTTTCCAGAGAGAGTAGAAGCCACCAGAAGGTATGAAAGAGGCTTTATAGTTGATAGCCCATGGCAGTTGCATTGTTAACGCAAAACTCCAGCAGCTCATGCTTTCACTCTGGGGTTCCTTGAGACTGTCTTTGATTTCTTGTAGCCCAAATGGCAACTGGCAAACACACAGAGGCAAAGGAGCCAGCAGCAGCCAGACACAGACATCTGAAGGCAGAGGTTTGTTTGTGAATCAAAGCTGCAAATAGTACCTTCTCTCTTCATTTTTCAAGCCTCCACTTCCCTCAAGTGACTGCAGCTCAACAGGTGGTGGGAATTCTGGAAGGGAGAAGGGAGGGAAGGTGGAGCATCTCCCTGACAAGGAAAGGCTGAGGGAGCTGGAGCTCTGGAGCTTGGAAAAAAGGAGACTGTGGAGTGACCCCAGTAATGTTGATAAATATGGAAAGGGTGGGTGTTGGGACAAAGGAGTCAGGCACTGCTCAGTGGCATCTAATGATAGGATGAGGGGCAACAGGTGTGAGCTGGAACAGAGGAGGTTCCACATCAATCTGAGAAGGAACTTCTTCCCAGTGAGTGTGACGGAGCACTGGAACAGGCTGCCCAGGAGGGGGTTGTGGAGTCTCCTTGACTGGAGATGTTTAAAACCTGCCTGTGTGACTTGGTCTAGGTGATCCTGCTGTGTCGAGGGGATTGGACTAGATGATCCTTCGAGGTCCCTTCCAACCCCTAACGTTCTGTGATTCTGTGAGGGAAGGAGGGAGAGGAGAAGGAGAAGGAGCCTTGAGCTGTTCGTGCAGGGTTTCACTAGGAGGAGCTACTCCATCTGTAATGAGGGTGCAGAGCCGTTCGCAGCCAGCAGCACCGCTCCCGGGGCAGCGTCTTTTGCTGTTGCCGTCCATCTTTTTAATAAAGACTTCTCAGATAGATCAGAGGTAGAACTGACTCGAGTTCCTGGGATCCTCTGATGTCGCAGGATGTTTTTATAGACTTTGTTCTGCCACCAAGAGGACAGGAACTATAACTACCACAGGCTTTGTGGGGGTCTGAAGGGTTTTGTAAGATGTTTCTGTATCTTCCTGTACGTTGGACTGTGCAAGGAGGACAGCTGGACATGACCTTACCAGGTGCTTCACCTGCAGTAGAAACCACAAGCAATGATGATGCTGTGGGGAGTTAGGACTGGGAACAGGACTTATTGCTTCAGTTCATCCCCGGGGAAGGCACAGCCGTGTCTTTATGGAGCTGAAGATGGCACAGAGCTGCTCTATTCTGGGTTGGAAAGCAGGAAAGGAAAGGTGAGTGATGAAGCAGCTCTTTTGGGAAGGAGCCTGCTGGGGTTACTGTCACTGACATGTTCCTGCAGGAAACCCAAAGGTCTCGGTGGTCTTCTCCTGGGAGAAGACAGCTACAGCTCAGCCTCCTGTTTTATCTCTTCAGCTGCTGTGTGCCCCTGAGATGAGTAATTTCTGCTTCTGGCTGCAGGAGTAAAGGCCCAGAACACCCTCCCATTTCTATTTAGAAATTTTTCTTCAGGCAAGAGCAATCCCAGCCAGTAGAATCCTGAAGGCTCACAGCAGGCAAGTGGCAGGTCCAGCTTCTAGTATCTCTGACCTTGCAAGCCACCCACCATCATCTTCCAGTGGCTGGGAGCCTCAAGATGCAGGATTTACTCTTCAGAGAGTGAAGGGAAAAGTCTCCTGTTGGAGTGATTCACAATGATGGTCATTTATTGGTATGAGCCAGGAGCTCTGTGGGTAGCTGACCTCCAGAGATACTGGTGCCAGGAGCCCTTCCTGCATCATCTCCACCCACCATAAGGTTTTGGGAAGCCCCGTGGATCCTCCATCAGCATCGTTCCGCATTTCTCTGCCACAGGAAGCACAGCTGACCTGTGCAAAGTCACTGAACTCTTTACTTTTCAACTCCAGGCTGTGTTAGGGATCCAAACTAGGCTGATAAAGCTGTAAGAGAACAAAACCCCAAGTATCCCATTTGCACATTCTCAGTGTGCAGAAAGGCATGATGTTCCTTGCACACGTAGAAAGAAATCCCATATTTGACCCATTGAGCCTGTTTGTAAGGAAAAACCCCCACAACTTCCTTCAAAAGCAGCATTTAAACATTTTCCTGCAAATGCAGACTGGGGTCTTAGATGTCACCCTACTCCAACCTACTGAATTAATTCTGTTTGCAGACTGACTCCACTTCGATCGCTGTGAAATGAGGGGGATCCGACTCACCAGCATCAAAGGAGCTGTTGCAAGAATATTAGCAAGGCTCTGGGATATGGGGGTGACTGGAGACATTCCTGGGAAGGCTTTAGCACAGCATATTAGTGTTATTATTTCAGCACAAGTGTCTTCTGTACTGCTAAGGTCTGCTATCAAACGCAATATAAATTGCACATCTGGCTGGAGGAAATAAGCGCAATAATGCTTCAAAGACTGTCAGGCTCTAAAAGCAAAGGGATGAGGATTTATTGGTGTTTTATTATGAACAGAAAAGCCTTGGCATCTCAAAATAGATCAGGGTTATAGGTAAAAGTGGGTTCTTTTTTCTCCTTTGTTCACCCTAACAGGCAATTAAGCTAAAAGAGGGTCGTGCTGATGCATTGACTGCATGTGGTTGGGTAACGATGGCTTGGTCAGTCCAGAGATGGAACAGAAAAAGACTGTAGAGAAAAAGACTCATTGCTACCATATTCCTCATCTGCAACTTGTCAGACAGTGCCCTATTCTGGAGGGACTATTTGCTTAAGACACCCCAGCATCATCCTTTTCCAGTCTTGCAAGACCTTGGGGAAGCAACAGTGGGCTGCTCTTCTGCAGAGGCTTTGAATGAATCTCTATCTGCAATAGAGTGAATGATGATGGATAAGAAGATCTTCTAAAATAGATGCCTTCTGAAATTATCTTCTGAGGGAGATGGGGTAAAAATAGCATTTCCAAACAAGGGGCTTGAAGACAAAGACACCAGCTTTCCTGCCTGAGGCTTTATTCCAGAACATTGTTCCACCAGCTCTGGCCAAAGCCTTGCAAGAGCCCCTGGGAGAGGCTGGAGGGAGCTGTGCAGACCCTGTCCCTCTTTGTCCCAAACAGCTGTCTGCACGAGCTTCTCTCCTGCTCAGCAACCTCCCACAGCATCTAAACTTAAATTCTTACAGCAACCTCTTCACTGATTTCACAGCAAAGCCTGACCCGTGCCGTGCCGCAGAAGGCATCCTTTGTTTGGCCGGGTTGTGGCTTCATTGCTAAATCAAGAAATATTAAGTACAAATTTCATGACTCATGTAATATTTCAAAATGGCATGTACAGTAAAGTCCCCTTTACATCGACCACATCAGCACTTACCTCTGCTTCCATTATTCCTGAGGCTATTAATGTCAGTAATTACAGGAGGGAACTTGTCTAATGTTGACTGCGTTACGGAATAAAGCAGCGCCGAGCCGCTTGAATGTGGTTTGTATTAAGTACAAAAAGCTTCTGATACAGTTAATGCACCTATAAATCTGAACCCCAATGCTTATATGTCTCTTTTATGACCTGAGTAAACTCTTGAGGTAGAAGCAGGGCAGCTGAACAGCCACGTGCTGCCAAACCGCATCTCGGGCTGACTAAGCACTTGCCATGGTCTTTTCATGTCGAATAAGGGCTAAAGAAAGAAGAGGGGCTGGATGTTTTCTCTAAATGAAGCAATTTTTTTACCCAGGACACTGAGTTTAATGATAAGAAAAATTCCCTGGGAAAACATGAGCTTTAAAATCACAGAACATTGGGGATTGGAAGGGACCCCGAAAGATCATCCAGTCCAACTCCCCCGCCACAGAAGGGGATTTTATGTACAAATAAAACATAAACTAAGCAAAACAGAGTGGATTTGTTTTGTTGGTGTTTGTTTTCCAGTGGAAATCTAGCCTGTGATTATGATAAGAGGTGCTCTGCAGAAGCTCTGAGCAACAAGGGGGAGCAGGAAAAGTGTGTCAGGGACAAGGTAACGACCAGGATTCCAATTCCCATCCTCACCCCATGTGTCCTCAAGCCCAGTTCCAAGCAGTTTCCACTGAAATCAGCTCCTCTGAATAGGAAGTTCTCCATAAAGCCCTTCAGTAGAACATGACCCTTTAATATTATCCACTCCTTTGAATGGGAAGTTCTCCTTAAAGACCTTCAGTAGAATATGACCCTCTAATATTATCCAGTCCTTTGAAGGAGAAGTTCTCCTTGAAGACTTTCAGTACAATATGACCCTTTAATATTATCCACTCCTTTGGATGGGAAGTTCTCCTTAAAGACCTTCAGTAGAACATGACCCTCTAATATTATCCACTCCTTTGGATGGAAAGTTCTCCATAGAGACCTTCAGTAGAACATGACCCTCTAATATTATCCACTCCTTTGGATGGGAAGTTCTCCATAGAGACCTTCAGTCCAATATGACCCTTTAATATCAAGCATGTCAACACTGAAATTGATGATGCCCATTTTTTTTCAGAACTATTTACAAGGGGAGTATTTCCCTCTGAATTTGTAATAAATCATGTGAGACAACTTCTCATTCCATTCCCCTTGAAAAAAGAAATATTTGGTAGTTTAAAATGTTTAATGTAGTGGAAAACCTAAAGGGACAAATAAAGCATCAATAGGCTATTTCAGCAGCAGAAACCATTTGGGACCTGCTTCACCTCCTAAGCTCTTCTCCAAATTTGCTTGCAAAGGGGCTTATAAAGAGCTCGTCGCTCTCCATCTCCATGTTCACGTGTGAAGTAGTTTAGCTCGGCGCTCACACTCTGAACTGATACTGAAGCGACTGGAGATCACTCTTTCTTCCTCCCTATGACAGTTATGGAACATTTGGTTGACTAATGATCTTGTTACTAGTCAGCATTTTATATATATAATATATATAGATATATTTGATTTCATTTATGGGCGTACATGTCTATAAGGGTAGGAGCCACACACATCGATGCCTTTATAAAACAGAGGGTTATTGCACCTCCGTGTCCTCAGGCTTTTCCTAGTCTCACAGGCAAGAGAACATGTTAGTCATGTCTAGTCCTTCACCCCGTCCACTGCTCAGTACAGACTAAATTAAAGGGCTGACAAGCAAGCTGGTCTGGTGAGAGGTGTCTCCTGCTCCTCACAGCACCCTGTGGTGGGTGCTGAAAGGGAACCTCCCAGCCCTGCAGGTCTTCTGAGAAATCACAGAGGGGTTCTAATTTTCCAGGGTGCAGGAGCTGACACACAAAGCCACCATCTGTGGCAGGAAGGTCACAGATCTCCAGGCACTTCTGTTTCATAGAATCATTTAGGCTGGAAAAAGTCTTTAAGATCATCAAGTCCAACTGTTAACCCAGCACCACCAAGTCACCACAAGATCATGTCCTTTAGTTGCTCTCAATCTAGTGGAATTGCATGTACTTGGCCAACAGTTTGGGGAGGTCAGGCTGGATGGGGCTCTGGGCAATCTGTTCTGGTGAGTGATGGCCCTGCTCGTTGTAGAGGGGTTGAACTAGATGACCTTTGGAGGTCCCTTCCAACCCAACACATTCTATGACTGTATGATGACAGGTTTTTCCTTCAGTTTTTCTACTTCAGCACTTCTTGGGAGGTTCTGTGGCTGCAGGGAGACAAAGGCAGAAGAGAATAATGAGAGACAGACCAGGTATTGAACGTGTCTGAACGTCCTCCAGGCAAGGATGGCTGGGGATAAGGCTTTGAAGTTAAGCACGTGAGCAAAACCCTGGAGCTAAGAGGTTGTGTTCAGGAGGTGGAGAGCTGGGTCTGGGGACACAGAGGGATTTGGACTTGAACCCAGATGGGAGAAACCAGGCAAGAGGCTGTCAGAGAGAAAGGATGAACAATTGTGACTGACTGGGAAGCAGCAACTGGTTGAGAGAAAGCTGGAAACAAAGAGCTGGAGTTGAGGGAGGAGCAGAGCTGGGACAGACAGGGTTAGAGGGGAGAAGGCTGGAGCTAGAGTGAAAAACACAAGTTAAAGACTACAGCCCTTTCACTGGTGGTTCCAGGGCAGGGAATGGAGCACAAGAACCCTAGATCATTGCGCTGCTTCAGTCTCAGCCCCTGGCCAGAGTGTCCTCTGGTCCACAGAGGAGTTGGCAGCTGCGTGTCGGTACAAATTACCCCGTTAACTCGAAGGGCAGAGGTCCTTATGGAGAAGCTAAGAGCTAACCCAAAGAGCGTGAGGCATAGAGGTGTTAATATGATGCCACATAACAGAATATTTGTTTTTCCACTCTGCTTCATTAAGAACCTAGGAAATTACCAACAAACACTCTCTTAAAAGAGCTCTGCAGGCTGCCAAAGCAAACACGCCGCCGCTGGAAAGCACCAGGGCTGGAGTTATCTGTGCAGGGCTTTTTTCCTCCCCTTACACACAGCCATACTCTTTTCCCACAGAAGATGTGGCAGCCTGTGTTCAGTCCTGGTCCTGCTCAGGAGATGAGACAAGGAGAGATGCTCAACCCCCTGTTTCAGGTTGGATGATGTGTTCTCACTACATCTGAGGAGCTGGGGAAATCAACATCTCCCTTAAGCCTGTGGCAGGGGGTTGGACTAAGATGATCCTTGGAGGTCCATTCCAATCCCTGATGATTCTATGATTCTGTTGAGTTCCCAGCCTGAAGAACTCCCCTCACTCGTGCCACTCAGTGAGTTCTTACACCACACTTTCCACACGTGGTCACTGACTGCATGTTCCCACTTACAAGGATCCCTGGCTTGAGGCTCCAGAGTCTGGTCTGGAGGATCCCTGAGCACTCACAGCTGCTGCAGGACTTGATCAGGGCTCTGCTCTACATGTCTGAAGAATGACATAATGGGAAGAACCCTGACAAGTTAGGTCCTGGGGTGTTAAACTGAGCACCCAAAATCACTGCCTCTCTCCGTTGCTGTGTTTTCCAGCCGTAGGATGGGGACAGCAATCAGAGGGGTGATCTGAAGATAAACACACACTGGTGAACTGCTCGGAGCAGTTGTTCAGACCATGGGAAACTTCCCAAATGAAATCAAAAAACTCTTTCTTCAGATCAGGGTCGACTGGTCTGTGGTAAATAGGGGTTTGGGCCACATGTTTAACACATGGAGAAAGGGAAGCACGGAATAGCTTTTCACTAAGTCAGTGCCATCTCTCCGGAGCAGTGGAGGAGGCAGGGTGCTGTGGGAAAGGTGTGAGCTCGTCCTGTGTTTGGCATCACATGTAGAGGGAGGATGTGTAGACTGCCTGCTCCTGAGGCTGAACATCCAAACTGCTCAACATCATCACAAAACGTGATGCTAATATGATTTCTGCGTGAGGAGGGTTAAGTGATGCTTTAGAATTGTCTTGTCTTTCTGGAGAGGGATTTTCTGGGTGAAACCAAGCTGAACGCTGCATGTCTGTGCTATTAGCCAAACCTAACGTGGCTCCAAAGAAACGAGTGTGTGTGTGTGTGTGTGTATGCTGTTACACAACCCTAACAGGAACTGGGTGACTGCCATATATTACCTGGCACACTGAAGCTGTAAAGTCTGCTTTCACCATCAGAGTGTGACTTGTCATCTGGAAGTGATTTAGCCGTGCAGTTACCTTTGGACTGCTGTTCCCTTCTGGTTCTTTACTAGGAAGCAAATAACGATGGCAAGTAAGTCTTTGGAGCTATCAAGTAAACAAGTAATTGGGCTGGAGATTTCCAAGCCAGAGGTGAGAAGTGATTTTGAAGCTAGTCACCACTCGGCGGGTTTTTATCCTCTGTGGTCGTTATTAAAAGCAGTTATAAAATCCAGATCCCTGCCCTCCCCTGCTCCGCAGCCCCTTCCCTCTCCTACGTGGCGTGCAGGGAGCATTGCTGGAAATATACTGCCACAGCCCGGGTCCATAAAGCGAGGTTGTGCTCTGGAGTAATTTGCACCATACAGATCCCTATTCTCCTGCACACACCTGTAGTTTCCATCAGCATCACTGGGAGCCACTTGTATGTAATGAAGGGAAAATATGTGCTACCCCGGGCACTTCACACGAGAATCTCCAAAGGGGCTCGTGTTACCTCCTTCTGGCTGCTAAAAAATAACCCCCAAGAAAAAGCACCTCTGATAAATTTTCTGTGGCTGCTTCGCGTGGCAGGTGGCCCTCTGTTAGAAATGGGATCGTTGCACCCACGGCTGAGTCCTCAGTTTCTGAGCTGAGAGCAGAAATTCCAAGAGCACATCAGCCTCAAGGTACCATTCTGTGTGGGATCATGGCTTTCACACCTGCTGCACCTCCAAATGCCTTCACACAGTTCACCCAGCAAGAGATGGATGTGAAAAACAGAAAGACAGTGACAACTGAGAGGATATTTAGGTGGTTCGGATGTGATGCTTAGCAATGTGGGCTAGTGGTGGACATGGTAGTGTAGGGTTGGTGGTTGGGGTGGATGATCTCAAGGGTCTTTTCCAACATGAATGGTTCTGTGATCGTCAGGCTTCAATGAGGTGGGAGTGGAGGAATAGTGGAAGGTAGCTGCCCATATGGGAGCTCCAGTGGCTTTTACATAGAATAATAAGGGATTGGAAGGGACCTTGAAAGATCATCTAGTCCAATCCCCCTGCCACAGCAGGATCACCTAGACCAAGTCACCTGTCCTTGTATCTGCTAACATCTCTGACATCTATAACTAGCTGCATGGGTTCCTGCAGGAGGAATTGATGTGGAGTGCAGCAGCTTTTTAAGGTAAAACTCTCTTTCTGTTAATTTTTTAAGTGACAGTCAGACAAGGGCTGAGCTTTTGCCCAGAGTAACCCACCTGCAGCAGTCAGGGGGGAAGCAGTGTCCTGACAAATCCCATGCAGTCAGCACAAGAGTGAATGATGACAGCAGCACATTCAGAAAAGAACCACAAGAAGGACCAAGAAAACCAGTGGCCTGGATTTCCACAGCTTCTCTCTGGAGCTGTTCAGAAGCCTCACACTCTCTAAGCGAGTGGCCTCAGTTCAAAGCAGCGAGTACCAAGTGGCATCGCGTCAGCTGAGCTGCCATAGCTGAGCATACGAGAGCTCTTAGTGCACTCCAGCTGCAAGGGATGAGATGTGAGGTGTTAAGACACCCTCGTGGATGTGTGCAGGGCTTCAGCAACAAAGAGCTGGAAATCCTTCCAGCCTTCTTCCCAGCATTACAGAGAGGAGGCTGGCAGGTACGAGGAGACAGCTCGTTTATTTCCAACTCAGTTATGATGTGATTCACTTTACCTTGCACCTTCAAAGAAGAGTAGGTGGTTTGACACATCTCTGGACTGGGTGATCTCAAGGGTCTTTTCCAACCTGAATTATTAAGTGATTCTATAATCAGTTATTAGAAAGAGCAGTATCTGCATTTGGCACAAAGCCACTGCTTCTAATCCTTTTCGCATTTTAGTGCTTCCAGTACCTTTGGAAGATTTTCTGGACAACACACCAAGAAATCCATGCTGATGAAGAAGATCAATACCTATGGGCTGCCCATGGTGGGTTGTGGAGTCTCCTTCTCTGGAGAAGTTTAAAACCTGCCTGGATCTGCTCCTGTGTGACTTGATCTAGAGGATCCTGCTGTGGTGGTGGGGTTGGACTGGATGATCTTTCAAGGTCCCTTCCGATCTCTGATGCTTTGGGATATACAGGGAGTGAGCAAGGAGGGCTGATGCTGCAGATTCCCTCCATCACAGTAATACTTAGGGCAAAGCCTGATACAACACTCATCCTAATTTGCCCTGAACACCCTAACTGCACGTAGCAGCATGTAAGGTCATGTGGAAAACTCTTCTTCCGGACTCCCTGCTGCACGCAGGCACTAGCTGACCCCACAGGAACACCTGTGTGCTGGCAGCTCCTGCATTTTTAGTGATCAGGGAAACTTCCAGGCACGTCCTTTCTGCACCGTTTTATTGGTGAAGTTCACAGAAAACCCACCTAATTATTGCATAATGCCTTCATGAATCAAGCTTTTACGGTGCAATTCAAGTTGCAGTAAAAGACGTGTGCTTCACGTGTTAACAATTACAGGCTAGATTTATAAAAGCATCACACACTGTTTGCCTTGGCTTTTCAGGCTGCTTTATTCATAAAACAGTGTTAATGCACCTAAAATAAATTTGCCTTCCTTCTGAAACTCATTAAACCCTTGTGTCTCTGCACAGAGAAGTCTTTAGTCACCGCGTAGCCTAGGGAAGCAGCATAAGAGGATGGCTCAGTCCTCCTCACTCTCTTTTATGGTTCAGCTGTTGAAGTTACAGACATGAGGGGTCATCTGTGATGGATCTTCTGCGATGGACTCAGGGCTCAAGGCTGACTTACAGCAGGGATGGAGCTCACTATAAAGGGCACCAAGAAGAAATTCACTTTGAAACTCTAATTTATGCTGCAAGTTCAGCTTCATGCTGCAAGCTGAACTTTATGCTGCTTCCACTGGCTTCAGTGAATGTCAGCTGGACCCTCACAGCTGTAAAGTGTTGCTTATCCCTGCGAGCCCAGTGGGGCCAGAGCAACTGGTGTAAGAGAAGAAGCCAGTGCAACGCTGGAAGCGAAGGCGGGATGGTCTGTGGTTCAAGGTAGGGACCTAGCAACAGAATTTTTGTCTTTATAAATCATGTTTCATCTGGACAGAAGGTAAAATCAGGTCTATTTCTAAAGAAACGTTGATTTTCCTACTTAATACTGTCTGACCCTTTTGAAGTAACGTTCAGTTTTACACTGAGACAACAAAATCATTCACTTTCTAATCGTTGCCTTGCTCCTTTTCCACTAAGTTTCATTATTTATTTGACAAGAATCATAGAGCCATCATAGAACCATCATAGGACCAACACAGGACCATCATAGGACCAACACAGGACCATCATAGGACCAACACAGGACCAACACAGGATGATTAGGGATTGGAAAAGACCTCAAAAGATCATCGAGTCCAACCCCCCTGCCGGAGCAGATTCACATTTATTTAATACTTTTGTGTGAAATAAAACCCCACTTTTTGTCAGACAGAGAGGAAGAAGCTGTTGATGGACAGGACTCTGCACAAGCAGGACATCCCTGCCCTTTGCCTCGTCCTGCCTCTAATCCATAGAAAATCCATGGAAACCGTCTCCTTTTATCCCAAACACCAAGAGAATTTCCCGACTGGAACACTTGACCCTCCTGGAAAACAGCGTGGTCGTGTGCAGTCTGTTTCCTGCCCAAGCACAGCTCTGCCTTTGGCTAAGCCAGCACCACAAGTCACAACCAATTACAGTTCATGTTTTTCCTTCTGGAACCCAGCGCCGGAGCTTTTGGTGTGAAGGTCTTAACGGTGGGGCTGTGTGTGAGCGTGAATGCTTTCCTGCGCCGCTCGTGCTAACGAAAGCCTGCAGGTGCACTTGGAACACATTTGCTGAGCTAATTTGTACAAAAGAGTTTCCTCTTTCTCCTTTTTCTTTCTGGAGACGCCCGGCCCCCCTGGCTTCTGCATAGAAACTCAAATTCTGCAGCCAATCTGGGATTCCACACCCCCGATCAGATGAGGAGCTTTGTACTCAAAATTGAGCCTTTTCCTGGAGCATTTTTCCAGGGAAGAGTTTAATCTCTTGTCTGGAAAACTGCTCCAGGAAAAGGCTCAATTTATTCTCCGTTACAGAAGAAAGACTCCACTAAATGGGGCATAAAAATGCTCCTTTGGATTAACCTAATCAGAACCAATTTGTTTCATCTCCCTACACTTGGGTAACAGACTGACACAGCCACTGAGCTACTTGGCTCCAAAAGTAGTTGAAATTTCTCTTAATGGTGAGTAGGAGATGAGTGTTAAAAATGCAGCTGTGAGCTGCAAACAGAGGTCCCTAGTAATAGGCAGTAGTCACAGCCTTACTGAGGCTGGAAAAGACCTCCAAGGTCATCCAGCCCAGCCTAGGACCTAGCATCAGCACATTGGCTATACCAGGGCACTATGTGCTACATCTGGTCTGTTCTTCAACACCTGCAGGGATGGGGACTCCCCCACTGCCCTGGGCAGTCCAGTCCAGGCTCTGATCACCCTTTCCATGAGGAAGGGCTTTTTAACATCCAACCCAACCCTTCCCTGCCCTCTCATCCTGTCACTAGTTGCCTGGGAGAAGAGCCTGACCTAACTACAACCTCCCTTCAGGGGTTTATAGAAAGGGACTAGGTCTCCCCCTCCTCGAGTGTCCTCTTCTCCAGGCTAAACACCCCCAGCTCCCTCAGTCTCTCCCATCAGACTTTCCCTCCAGTCCCTTCCCCAGCCTCATCACTCCTCTGGACCCACTCCAGCACCTCAATCTCTTTCTGGAAGTGAGGGGCCACCTTGTTATCCACATTTCTGGAGTCTTCTGAAATAAGAGCACAGAAATGTGATGGGAAGACACACAGGATTTTCTGGAGTAATTCCAGAGAATCCATTCAGTCCCTTGAGAGACTGCTCATGTGCCTGGGAGCATCCCTTACTGGGCTGTTAGAAGATCTTAGACCAGGAGCTCAGAGGGAGTAGCTCATAGGTATTCACCTAGTGAGGTTCTTCTGCAGAACACTGACCAAACAAGACTCACTGTATCACCCCAGAGATCAACAAGGGATTAAATTCCATTTAGAAGCAAAGCAGCAAGGAAACTCTCTCAGGAAATCTGAGCTTTAATGGTGACTTACCAGTATCTATGGGTTGTAACCAGCACCTCCGTGAGTTAGACACTCTTTTGACTGCTTAGGATGGAGCCTCCAGCCTGTATGTTGCTCTTTTCTTCCTTCAGAGTTGGCTCTGTTAGGATTTCTTGGCAACTTGAGCACCCTGCTGGCTTCTGCTCAGCACACCCACAGGTCTTTTTTAACCAGACAGCTCTCCAGCCACAGATGTCATGGCTTAACACCATAATAGTGCTTATTTAGAATCATAGAGTCATTAGGGATTGGAAGAGACCTCGAAAGATCATCTAGTCCAATCCCCCTGCCACAGCAGGATCACCCAGACCAACTCACCTTGACTCCAGGGCTGCAGCAGCAGAACCTTCTGAAAAGCATAAAACCACTGAAAGTTTTGTTTCAAACACCATGACAAACCAGCCTTGACACAAGAATGTGATTCTATTTTGCATTGCCTTGTTCCACCTGTTCTAGAAAAGCAGCTAAAACAGGTGTCTTGTGCCCCTAATATTTGCCAGCCCACCATCCTCAGGTGGGTCGGGTGGCTTCGGGACCATCTTGTGACAGATTCCCCACATCTGTGCTGGTAGAGGCGACACACCTGCACATAGTAACTGAGACGCGTACAAGCTTTCTGCACTTTACACAGACCTGCAGGTTTTTTCCGGGTGGGGAACGCTGGAGATGTGAGAATTGCATCTCCACAGCAAGAAATCCAACCTCAGCCATCAGCTGCGTCAGTATTTGGTCCCCAGGAGAGCCTGGACCGCTGCGGTCGCTCCACACCAGCCCAGGGAAGAGATGCTTCAGAGTTTTACCTCTAGAGGGGGGTAGATACCTGTGAACCGCTTCCAGCAGGATCTCCACTGCCGCAGGACTCCCCCTCAAATTCCCGACCGGAGTTAGAACCACCTGGCAGCCTCCGGAGCTGCAGGCGCTGACTTGTGAGGCAGCCTCACAGCAATCCTTGCTCTGCTACCAACTGGGGATTCTGCAGCATCACTCGGTTTTCTTCTTAGGCTTTGAACCCAGGGCTGAACCAGGGGAACATGAGTTATCCCCATCATCTGCTGACTTACATCTGCTCCTGTGCTGTGCTCAGAGCCCCCTTGGCTGTGGTGCTAGAGGCATCACACTCTGTGTGTGATGAAAGGCAATGTGAGGCAATGAAAACAAGGTCAAAAAATGAACTGAAGAGACAACATTTACCGGATGTCCACTTGCTGTGGTGAGCAAGGTGTTGAGATAAGTACTGGGGTTATCATGAGCAAAGAAAGCAGAGCAGAGTTGCTGTTGCTGCTGTGGGAAGGTCTGTCCCCCAGCTCCACGGAAAACCCAGGTGTAAAAGACTCTGTTCATGGGGAATATAAACAGAAGTAATGAATATGAAGAATTCCTCTTGCCTTCCTCATCCCTGCTCAAGAGATGCTCAAGAGATGAGGGAGCAGCAGGCTAAATAGCATGGGTGCTGTGTGTAAGTGGTCTCCAGATGGAAAAGGAATTCCACCACTTATTTGGAGTGTCCAGCTGTTTGGAAGCCATGGACAACTCCCATGTGGACATTAACAGCCCAGACCATGCACAAGGTGTCTGGAAACCAAGTGTGTCTCTGCTGCACCCTTGGCTTGTGCACATGAGATTGGTCTGATGTGCTTGCAGTGTGCTGTGCACAGACTGGTCTTCAAAACACCAGCTGCTTGGTGGATCTGCTCAGCCTCCAAGTGCTGCATCCAGGAGCATTGCTGATGCACTTGACTGATGGGAAGAAGAATTAAAAAAGAAATTTAAAAGGAAGCAAAACCGTTTTCTGAGCTAAGAATAGAAATTCCAGCACAATATTTCCTCTAAGATGCTGTGGAGTCTAGATGCTGTGGTGCTTGGTCCTCTGCTCTGTTATTCCCATCTGTATGAGGAAATGTTCTGGCCAGATGAGCCTGACTTGGACACCCAGCAGGACTGGGAATGGACAGTCCATGCTGGAGAGCTGCTGGATGCAGAGGAGCCAGCATTAGCTCTTGCCTCTCCTGCTGGTTCTTGGCATGCAGCCTGTTCCCATGACATTATCTGAAGCCGGTCATGGAGGTTTATGGTTTATTTTTACAGCAATATTTTCAAGCAATTATCTTCCAACTTGGAGCTATAGACCCTTACACTCTCGATGCAGCAAGGGCTCGTTTCTGCAAATCCACTTGTTTAAGATTTCCCTCATGTGTGCACACTAAACACATTGTTAACCTCGACGAGCAGTTAAACACTTAACCAGCACTGCAGAACTTCAGCTCGTTCTCAAGTGGTGTAAGCTTGCCTGTCTGTTCTGCAAGCCCAGCATGGCAGGGTGATAAAGGAACAAAAGACCTAGAGCCAGCAACTTCAGTGGTTTAAATCACTGCAGCTCCACAAAGTCAATGGGGCTGCTATCCAGAGACACACACCCTGACTCTGGCTTTATCACAGAGTCATGGAATGTTAGGGATTGAAGGGACCTTGAAAGATCTTCTAGTCCAACCCCCCTGCCACAGCAGGATCATCTAGATCAAGTTGCACAGGAACATGTCCAGGTGGGTTTGAAACATCTCCAGAGAAGGAGACTCCACAACCCTCCTGGGCAGCCCCTTTCAGGGCTCTGTCACCCTCACTGGGAAGAAGTTCCTTCTCAGATTCATGTGGAACCTCCTCTGTTCCAGCCCACACCCATTGCCCCTTGTCCTATCATTGGATGACACTGAGCAGAGTCTGGCTCCATCCTCCTGACACTCACCTTTCAGAAGGATTTATATTTATCAGCATGAATGCCCCTTGTCCTATCTGAGCAGAGCCTGGCTCCATCCTCCTGACACCCACCCTTCACATATTTATCAACATTCATGGGGTCACCCCTCAGTCTCTTTTTCCCAAGCTCAAGAGTCCCAGCTCCCTCAGCCTTCCCTCATCAGGGAGATGCTCCAGATGTTCACCATCTCTGTGGCTCTGCACTGGACTCTCTCAAGCATCTCTGTGTCCTTCTGGAAATGAGGGCCCCAGAACTGGACACATGATTCCAGCTATGGTCTTCCCAAGGCAGAGTAGAGGGGAAGGAGAAACTCTCCTGATCTACTAACCACCCTCCTTTCAATCTACCCCAAGATGGCTGGTGGCCTTCTTGGCCACAAGAGTCCGTTGTTTTTACACTTATGTAAAAATCCCCTCAACACCCACAAGGGTTTACATGTCACCCCAACCCTCTTATTTCTACTGGGGAGGATTATTTTGTTTCAAAAGGAAGACACCCATTTTATTCAAAAGATTATTGAGAGCTTATTAGTCAATATTGATTTTGGTGTGTTTGAGTTGGCATAGACACCCTGTATAAATCCAATTACCTTATGCTAATGGAATCTGCTCGAGGTGATGCTGGACAGTCAGTGCTACATCTTCATAATGGATAGAAAGCCCCGACTCTGAGTCTGTATCACACTCCCGTGGTTTACAGATGCTGTGACTCAAACGATTGGGCTGGAGATGCAGAAGAACAATCTAGCACCAGGCTAGACACCACTTCACTCAATGTGAAACCCAAACAGGCAACTCAAATGAGAATTGTGGAGCCTGAGTTTCTGGATCTGGAAGGAGCAAAGGGAAAATATCGCTCTAGCAGCTACAGCCCCAGTGAAACAGCAGACAGAACACATGGGGAACCAAAATTAAGCAGGAAGAACGCAAACTTAAACACTCTGCATACAAAGATTAATTACATCAAATAAAAGCTGGAAGAAATAAAAGAGCCAAGCAAGACAGCACAGGAAATTTCTAAAAATGTTGCTGTTGACACTGGAGAGGGAGAATGTTCTGCCTGCAGCTGCAATACAGCTGTCGCATCCAAACAGATTAAAACCCTCTGAGAAGCGAAAACCATAATAAACTGAAGTGAAGCAGGGAGGGGTTTCTCTGCATCCCAACCAAATGCTGATTTACAGTGTAAAAAAGTAGCCTGGGAGTACCCAGTGGCCCAAAATCCCTCTTCAGGCTCAGGGAAGCTTAAAAGCTGCTTTAGTGGCAGCTAAGACACATGTTCTGGCTGCCCCCTGCACCTGCTTTTCCACCTCTGTTTCAAGAGTCCTTGTTGGCAAGTCCTGAGACTCCTGATTTTGGTGGCCCAGAATGTGCCCACAGACACTGTGCTGAGATACTTGCAGCAGTCTGGCCTCCTTGCTGTGGGGTGTTTCAGGCTATGATGTGCAAAAAGAGCAGCTGGGACCCTGCCTGCTGCTGGAAGTTTGCTCCTGGAAGTCCACCCCCACCCCCCCAATCCCATCTCAGCTGCACTTGGAACCCCAGGAAGGTCTGCATTCGTTATAAGGTGCTTATGCTGACTTACAAAGCCATTGAAAAGCACAGCCTGGGCTACCTTTCTGAGTTAGTGACTCTTTACTCCGCTGGTCACAGGCTGAGGTCAACTGATACAGGTCTCTGTGCATCCTCAATGCTGAAACGCATCACTTTGGGTGGTCGCTCTTTCAGCCATTGTGCCCGTGGCCCCGCTGCCTCCTGGCAGGACCGGCACCGCTACCTTCCCTGCGCTTCGAATCCAAACACAGCACCCGGTTGTGCTCATGGGCCGTTAGCAGGATGCAAATCACCATCAGCATTTAGGAGCCATCACCCCAAAACCCCTTCTTGCCGCCGCTTCTCCTCAGCGTTCCGAAACGTGCCTGCGAGACGAGGCACCACGAGTCGTGTTTGCTTTTCCCCGCTCTGTCACTCCACTTCTATCTCCTATTTGCAAAGGCAGAGCCCCCCCCGAGCAGCAGCACAGCGCATTATGTGAGCACTGGCCAGCATCCTCCTACCCTGAGGTCAATATTTGTCATGGGCCAAGGGGCTGAATGGCTTTGGGAAACCCTTGGGTTTTAATCAAAAACCAGCTGCTCTTGTGAAGGGACTTAAAATATTCATCAAGTTACTTATTTGATGTTGCATAAAAACATAGATATTATCTATTTGCTATGTGTTATCTCTGTGTTAGGTATCTTATGTATAATCACAGAATCACAGAACATTAGGGATTGGAAGGGACCTCAAAACACATAACATATATATTACATATGCTATATATAATCTACATGTTGTGTATCTTATATGTAAAATTTATGTTATGGTAAGTACTTATGTATAAAATATATAAGTATATTTTATGTATTTTACATTATCTATAATCACAGAATCACGGAACATTAGGGATTGGAAGGGACCTCAAAACACATAACATATATATTACATATGGACTGGACTAGGTGATCTTTTGAGGTCCCTTCCAATCCCTAATGATTCTGTGATTCTATGATATATGTTATATATTGTCTATATGTTGTGTATTTTATGTTATATATAAAACACATGTTATGGTAAGTATTTATGTTATGTATAAAATATATACCTATATGTCATGTATTTTATGTTATATATAATCACAGAATCACAGAACATTAGGGATTGGAAGGGACCCCAAAATACATAACATATATATTATATATGCTATATATTATCTATATGTTGTGTATTTTATGTTATGCTGGGTGTTTTTGTAGGGCGAGAGGCAGACACAGGCTCTCCCCTGCTTCTGCATCCATAGGGACGGCAACTGTTCTCCAGTGCCCCCACCCACGGAGTGGATGGCTCTAAATCATCACACAAATCCACTCAAAGTCAACTCCCCCCCAGAAGAACCCCTCTGTCTGTGAGTATTCATGAACATTGAGTTCTGCCAAGGCAGCGGTGGCACCCTCAGCAGCTGAGCCCTGGCATGGGGCTGTACTGGGAGAGGAGTCCACCAGGAGGCTGAAACCATGTGAGAGAAAACCAGGGTTTCCTGTGCTGCAGATTTTTGCCTGGCAGTAAAAATTGCTCTTCCCTCTTCCAACAGTGCTACTGCCTGGCTGAAAACTTTATGAGAAGTCACTCTTGGATCTTTCACAGGCACTTCTGTGGCCACTTTCTGGAAGCTGTTAGTTGATGTGATGCTACTGGCTCTGCAGGTGAGGAAAAACCCCCAGTAACTTCTCTTTTGATATGTTCTCGTGGCAGCTGTTTCCACACACGGTTCATAACTTCTCTGCAGTTCTGTGGCCGCTCAAATATCTCCAGCAAACAAAAGCACTGCACAGACAGCAGAGATCACACATTCACAGACCACTAGGGATTGGAAGGGTCTCGAAAGATCGTGTAGTCCAGTCCCCCTGCCACAGCAGGATCACGAGATGCTGCTTTAGACAGTGTGAGCTGGCCAGTGGGTCCATTATGAAGTACCTGCCCTCACAATCGTGTGCAAGTGCTTGTCTAGAACTGCTGGCAGCATTTCATGTGGTTAATTCACTGTTTGGATACTCACTAGTCACCCCATGTACAAGTAGGGAGAGAGAGGTGATTTAGAGCCTGTCCCTATTTAATAGGCAAGGAAAGGGAGTGAGGAAGTGAAACCATGTGGAATGAGAGAGGCAGGACCCAAGTCAGGTTTTAGCTCCTCCTTGTTTCTCTTTTTCTTCTTCATGTTGCTAAAGTTGGGCTTTTGATTAGTCTACAAAAGAACCTTCGAGAAAATGGCTTGGGGAGGCAACAGTATTCTCTACATGAAAGTAGCCACAGGAACGGATTTTCAATGAATTCAAATAGAAAAGGAGATGAGTCATCTCCTGTGAGCTTTGAAGACCATCATTATATTAAATATAGTAGTGAAACATATGCTCACACACGATATCTAGAGCTGGTTGTATGTCATTTGTTGATTCTTAGTCTAGAAGCTGGCTGTACGGATGAATAAACATGTTCCTGCCCATGGAGGGTGTGGAGTCTCCTTCTCTGGAGATGTTTGAAACCCTCCTGGACATGTTCCTGTGCGACTGGATCTAGGGGACCCTGCTGTGGTGGGGGGATTGGATTAGATGATCTTTCGAGGTCCCTTCCAATCCCTAATGTGCTGTGATTCTGTGATTCTAATCCAACCAAACCCCCTCAGTCATTTATCCTGTGGCAGTTCCCCAGCCAGCACTGCTTCACCCAGCTGGACTCTCTTGAAGCCAACAGAGTTACTTCACTCAACACTTTTTAAAGCAGCTCTAATCAACAGTGTGTGAATGAGTGGAGGACTCAGCCTGAAATGGCAAGAAATTGTGGAGTGCAGTTGTAAAATTGATTTTCTGTGCTGATATCTTTTTACCTGCAGCAGCAGGACCGAATCCTTCCATTCTGGGAACCGCCAGGAGATGTGTTTTCCTCAACATTTTCAGCTGGGAGCTGCAGGTGCCTTTTGACCCTGATTTCTTACAGCACGGGGCTCACACAACGTCCTTTTCCACCAGCCACCTTAACCAAATCTGATGGATGATCAGAAGGCTCCATTACAATTCTGTGATCACAGGAGGCTGGTGAAATCTAGTGGCTTGAGAAGAAGCCCAGTTTATTGGCTCACTGGCTTGGCAGCAGCCTGCTCACCAGTCAGTGCTTGTGGCAACCAGTCAGCTTGATTCCCAGCACCACCCACTTAATTTTTGGGGTCAGACTCTCAAGGGGCACCTCAATGCCACTGAAAGAAAGGGGGTTTAGGTGCTTAAACAGTGTCTGCAGCAAGATCCCTCCCTGTGCTCTGGAGCAGCCTCATCCAAGGTCACTGGTGCTACCGGTTGCCCTCTGGCCTCCAAGGACATCATCTGCACTCTGGAGCCTGAGCATTACATACAGATGTGTCCGAATAGGGGCCCCACACTTAGGATGCTGTGGCTGAATCCAGGCCTGTAACTTGCCCCTGTTTCCCCATACACCCCATGGTGAGGCTGAGTGTCGGATGAACTTGGGGTGAGGAGGGGAAAGGCATCACGATGCTGGTAGGTGCAGAGCCTGTGCCCCACGCAGCCGGCAACGGAGTGACTGCTGCTGTTTCATGTAACCCAAAGCAACCCAAATCTACTCCCCAGTTGCCGATGTGGGATGTGCTGACAGGGAAGAGAAAGCCCCATCCCTCCAGCCTTTCCTGAGAGCTGAACTCCAAGGCGAGAAAAGCCCGAGCAGCTGGGTTGCCCAGCTCATGTCCGCACCAGCTCATCCCAAACCAACTTAGGGAGCAGGGAGGGCTCGTTCCTTGCTGCTTTGCTTTGCAGTCCATTTGCAAAATAATTCCTCCGGGATGATCACACAGAGCAAATGAAAAGCTCAGTCCTGAATCCTCCGCTGGTGTGGGTAATCCCCGCTCCGAGGAGTAAAGTCTCTTGTTTAAATGCAGAATAGAAAATTGAGGGTTTCGAGGGAAGTGTAAGCCTTGGGCAGCATGCTCTGCACGTATCAGGGTTAATAATTATGGTTTAATTAATGAGCTCTGCGAAACTGAAAGCAGGCTGATACAGCACAGTGGCCACACCAGAGAATAAAAACCTTCAAAATTAGCCATGAAAGAATGAACTTGTGGTTAATTTTGTTGAAGTTCTGAACAGGTTAAACTCGATGTCTGGTTTGGCTTAGATTGGGGAACAGCCATGAAAAGAGGAGATCAAGGAGCTGCAGGAAAATATGAGGATTATTAGGGAATATTAGGAAGTGGGAAAAGCCACAGCCACCAGAAAATAACAGGAAAGAGAGACAAACAGAGAGAAACTAATCCTTCCTCTAAGGACTGTTACACTCCTTCCACAATATTGCCCTAATTAGAAAACGTTCCACAATGAACATCATTTGTAAAGCAAGAAGGCAAATGAGAAAGCCTATGGCCAGTTAGTTATCGAGAGGGAAAAGCGTTGTTTTCCAGAGAAGATGAACGAGAAGGATGTAAAATCATGGAAATGTTCATTATTGGGAAAAAGAAATAGAAGGTTTGTTGTTTTTACAGAAAGGAAGAGGGAAAAGAAATAGACAATTTGGTTTTTTTTATAGAAGGAGGGATGTTTGAAAATACATTCTAAAATTCGCATTGAATTCTGTGAGATCAAGTTTTCTTTCCAGTAAAATCAAGGTGCCGGGTTTAACGAAGTTCTCGGGCAGAGAATCTTTTGCCACCTGTGATGGAGGGGTTTTTGGTGACGTTTTCCAAGTCACCCATTTTCCATTCTCCAGTTCCCAGTCTTCAAACCGACCCGTGGGTGTCAGCCTGGCTAGGTGTGTTCTCGCTCTCGGCGGTTTTGATTCCAAGGATTTCACCTCAGACCGCAGACGTACCCGGTCCTCAACACAGCTCGGGAGCCTCCCGGCAAGAGGATTCCAAGACCTCTCTCCTGGCTCAGTGCTATGGAAAGTTCCTCCACAGAGCTGGGGCTACAGAAACCAGAACCAGATGGCCACTTGGATGGATGTAAATATATTTTCCCCTCGTTCTCTCTTTCTAAAAGACTAAAAAGACACCATTTACTCTGTGTTTCTCAGACGGTCGGAGATGCCTTTAACTGCACAACAGCCCACTTCCCCGACGAGGAGAGCTGAGGAGAGGAGCCACGCAAAATCGCGGCCGGACCCCCGACGGGACAGTTCGACTCAGCACCGGGATATCCCAAAGGAGCTGGGCTGGAAATGCTGTGGTCTCCCTCGAAAACTCCATGGCTTTGCCGGGGTGCGATCAGCTAGGTCCACGCTACGGAGTCGCCTTCGCGTTGCCCAGAGCCTCCACCCCGCATTTCTCTGCCCTGATTCACACGATGCACAATCAAGAGCAACCAGGAGCAGGAAAACCAGCTGCGAGCAACGTGAAAACAAATTGATATTTTTAATTTTAATAGGTTTTTTTTTCCATTTACTCCCTTAGAAGGGTGAAAACTCATTTAAATGTGCGGGAACCCTGGAGTGTTTCTGTGGGTTTAGCTGGAGGGATGACACGGCCGGACACCTCTGTGGGTTAAGGGCTCACTCCGTGGGTCCACGGAGAAGGGGTCGGTCCCCATGGTCTCTGCGGGTGGAGCACAAGCGTGGGAGCTGCTGGAGAGCTGCCTGCCCGGTCTCTTCTCCGTGGTTGCCGTCGGGGAAAAGGTGGATTTCGATGTGTTCCCGAGGCTACCCTACCCGCGTGGGGGCATCAAGGCAGCCTGTAAGAGGGAGAGAGAGACAAACCCATCCCTCTGTCCAAGACATCCGTGGTCCCGGGAGCGGGGAGAGGAGCGGTGCTCCTCCAGCCTCGACGCCGGTGAACGTGAACCGGAGAAGCCTGAAACGAGGCCAGACAGCCAGAGCTGCAAAGTGTCCGAGCCGGTCCAAGGAAAACAAGAGATGAAACATTTCAGGTTATTGCGTCCTGCCTTTGAAGCGGACTCTTTCCCGCAGATAACAATGCGTAGGTATATTTAGACAGCTCGGCTTGTCCGAGGGAATGTGTCTTGCGCTATCTGAGAGAGAAAACCTCTAAGAGTAAGTGCAAATATTTGATGCTGAAGAGCTCTTAAGGCCTGGAGAGTACCATTTACTTATTTCCACACATCAGTGTGGGCTTAGGATGTTAAATAGATTAAAAGGCTAAGAGAGGTCACTGAAGTAGACCCTCTTTCTCTCATCCTGACTCCTTTTCCTTGCAAAGTTTTTGCACTTTTCTCTAGAGTGTCCTTGGCAAAGTCCTCTTGAGAACCACCTCTGTTACTGTATAAGTTTGCGGCTTTCTGAAAGCCACCCTCCCCCCGTCCTCGTCTTGTCTCGGCTGCTCCCCGACACCTCCCTCTTCGAAACTCCTCTCCAGCCCAGGCATTCAGCAAATGTTTGCCTACGGGGTCAAGATATTAATAAGAACTTCTCGGCCCCCTTTTATATTCCAGGAGTCCGGGAGTGCGGGGCAGCACCGGCCGGGCTGGAGCCGGTGAGCGCCGTGGTACCTACGGGTAGAGATGGGGGGGGGATGTCGGTACCCGCCTCCCGCCGCTGCCCCGACGGTGACACAGGGGAGAGTGGGGGAGAACCAAGGCGACCTCGGGAGGAGCCGCTCCGCCGAGGACGGCCACGTCGTTTCAATTTAATCTCATTTAAAAAGACATAACTAATAAATTTGTATGGACGGAGCTGCCGGAGACGTAAAGCAGAGTCGATAGTGGTTCAATCCCATTGAACCCTATTGAAAACCATGACAACAAGGAACAAGCTCCGATTTATCCCGGCGAGTTAAAGCACATTGTGGGAAGGCGTCAATCACCTATTATTCCAGATCTGAACAAATGCAAAATCTTGACTGGAACAAATGCTTCCAACAGGTCCGGGACATAGGGCTACATTTCCCTTTTGTTCACGGCCTAGCAGTTGGCATGTATTTGTGCTCCCCTCGCTCCGACCACCCAGGACGGCTGGGAGGCTGTGCCTGGAGCAGGGAAGATAACTACTGTCACCAGGCACGCTTGATAGGTGGCTGCAGTAATCACGGCCTGGGAATGGTTTATAGGGAGCCTGTCCAGTCCCGAAGAAATATGCGGGAAGTTGGCCAAATGGAGCCTTGTGCCCCCGTTCATCTCGCCCACAAATTATAAATCTCGCCTCTCCCCTGTCGTTATCGCTCTGTTGACATTTCCCCCGTGAAGGGTCTCCGCTTCCACAACCGACACAGTGGGAGCGGGGCGGGGAGGGCAGGAGGTGTCGGGGGCCGTCGGGGAGCGGGAGCAGCCATGGATAGATATAATCTATACACTGTAGCTTACACATGTCTGCTTGGACAGGGAAATTTGAATCATCAAAGGTACAAGAGAATCTCCATGTGTATCAGGGTGGCTATTTCCAGGCGCACGAGGCATCATCGCAGGTTTTCACGCCGTCTGCCCCATTGGGCTGTGCTTGGGGCGGGGATCAGGGGAAAGCGGAGCTGCTGGGGAGAGCACAGGTGTTTCCTTCCCTCCAGGCTTTCCTCAATCCAGGTTCCTCGCACCTTACTGGTTTTCTATTCGGCCCCCATGCGTGTCCAACCCAAGCCCCGAAGACAGCTTCTCGGGCGGTGTTCGAGATGCCCGGAAATAAGGCTGCTAGGGGTGGTTTGTCGCGTAGACGAGACAGTGAAACTGCCGTCGAGCCTCCCCCATATGTGCATCCCAACATCCCGGGAAGGCCCGGGGATCCCCGTTTGCTCGCCGCTGCTTTCGGCAGATGAAGCGGCTCTCGATGGGGCCGGCTGACGGGCGGATCAATAAACGCGCCGTGTTTCATCTTTTATCCCTCTCTCCCAGCTGGAATCGTTTCAGCCACTCACACGTGTCGCCCGAGGGTATATTCCTTGGGTTAGCACAAGGCAAAATGATGCTAAAAGGATAATAAATCTCCCTTCCTCCCGATTTTCCCTTATGGACGAGCGTGTCGGGCTCCTCCCGCTTCTCCAGCCCAGCTTATTCCATCACCCGTCCTGTGAGAAAGGTGCACCTTGCATCCATCCACTGTGCCCAGGGGAGGCAAAAAAAACCCCCACCCAAGCCCGGAGAACCCATCCCTTCCACGCAAACACCCGCCGAGATCTCAACCGAGGTGTGAAAGTCCCCCCGTGGATGGTGGGGAACCTGCCAACGACAAGCGAGAGAACTGGAGGTCGCCCGGCAAAACAGAGCGGGGAGTAAAACAAATAACGACTTAAATTCCTTCCAGGTTTAAAAAAGAAAGAGGAGAGAGGGTGGGAAATAAAGAAGGAGAAGCGGGGAGGGGGCTCTCGGCAGGCTCTGCGGATGTCCTGGGAGGATTCACTTTGTCTGCGGATAGAAGGGACGCTGGTGGCTTTGGTGGCGGGTGGAGGGGGGTGGTTGTTGGTCATCCACATGCCACCCAAGATGTTATTCACTGCTAACAATTACCATTATCTGTCCCCACTTTTGGCTAATCAGACAGAATATGTAATGATGAAGCCTGTTTCCTGCTGTCTTTGGGAGGTAACGGGTTATTCTCTCATGGGGGTGGCGGGAAGGGGGGTTACACCTACTCCCATTAGGGCTTTAGCACTTGACTAATTCAGGTACTTAGCATCCTATAGACAGGGACGGTTTGAAAGCAGGCAGTGTTTGCAGTGGGGAGGACTGTTTATATAAACAGGACACCTCTGTAAACGACACTAATATTTGGGGTTAGGTGGCGATGGAAGGGAAGGTCCTCTTGAGCCGGGAGATTCCCCAGTAACCGGGCGCAGTCCATTCCTCGCAGATTTTCAGGGAGGGGATTCGGGGTTTGGGGACGATTAAAGACAAAAAAATACTAATAATTTTTTTCCTTTTCTTATTTTTGGGGGTGGGGTGGGGGGTGTTCACAATCTACCATGGCCGCATCTGGCAGGATCAGTTTTACAGTGAGGAGCATTTTGGATTTACCAGAGCAGGATGCGAACAGCATAAAGCAAAACTCTGCGCATCACCACTCAGCGGAGAACTACAGCGGATCGCCGTACCGAGGGTGGATAGAAACAGAGAGAAACCACTATCCCTGTGAGTATGAAACGGCCAGGAATCCGCCATCTCCGCACAGCTCTTTAGGGTTTTTTTTTTTAAATCCCTTCATTTTCCTTTGGGGAAGACACGAAAGAAGCGTGTGTAGCCCACAGGATCGGGGGAATCCAAGCTGGGAATTTTAAAGAGTAATACTGAATTGCAGCAATGAAACAGCCAC
This sequence comes from Rhinopomastus cyanomelas, assembly GCA_013400115.1. NCBI lineage: Eukaryota > Metazoa > Chordata > Aves > Bucerotiformes > Rhinopomastidae > Rhinopomastus > Rhinopomastus cyanomelas. The sequence continues at coordinate 17,177 of VXBP01006366.1, read as the reverse complement.
GGGCTTAAGGGAGAAAATATTTAATATATTTTTCGGTAGATCTGTGCATGTTCCCAGCTACGGCTGAAAGCGAACCCCAAAACCTCAGCCTGTGTCCATCCGGCTCTCTGCGTTCATCGCTTAAGCTCGCTTCCCGGATTATTTATAGCTTTTTTTATATATTCATTTCTGTATTTGTTTATTTAAAGGGGTTTTTTTCCTCCGTTTCACTGTTGTGAGACCTCCTGCCTTCCTGTGCTGGCGGAGTTTGGGGTCACCAAAGGGAAGCTGAGCTCCCTCCCAGCGCCGCGCCTCTGCCCGGGGCCACCGCCTACAGCAGCCACCGTCGAGAGCTCCGGCTCCTAGCTCATCCCAGCTCACGATTCCCACCTCACACACACAAGCTGTGCGCAGCTGCACCGCGGTTAACTTGTACCTGTGTGTACTGGGCGAGGGGTTAACAATCCTTTGGACGGCTACGGGAACCCCATTGGGGTAAATTCAATATTCAAGTGGCTGGAGAGAAGCAGTAAGGGAAGGTCCGAGCAGCTCGATCTAACACCGGTCGAGCCCAATTGCTCCCAGTCTGCCAAATCCCCAGGGCTGTGCGTGGGGAAGCGACAGTGCCCGTGCGGGGACCGACGGAGGTGCAGAGCCGCTCCCCACCGCTGGGAAATCCCGCTCCATCGTGGGGGTTTAAGGTATTCAGGGGGTTAGCTCGCATCTCTTGTTGACTCTCGGGATTAATCCTGTGCGGTAAATAGCCGGGGCTATCCCTGTGGGAGGCGTTTTTGCTCTTGATGGCCCATTCACCCCTCGATGCCTACCCCAGTGCCCCGTTCCCTCTTTCTAACTCCCCTCGCTGTCCCCAGCTTCCGACGAAAGCGGCCCGGAGCTGAGCTTGCCGGACTCTACTCAAAGGTCTCTCCCCGCCCGCGGCTCGGAGACCGAGGAGAAGAAGAAGAAGCGGCGGGTTCTCTTCTCCAAGGCGCAGACGCTGGAGCTGGAGCGGCGGTTCCGGCAGCAGCGGTACCTTTCGGCTCCGGAGCGGGAGCAGTTGGCTCGGCTGCTCAGCCTCACCCCCACCCAGGTGAAGATCTGGTTCCAAAACCACCGTTACAAGATGAAGCGGGCGNCCGCCGCCCCCCGCCCGCCCCAAGCTGGGCTGTACCGTGGCCGGCTGTAGTGCCCAGGCTGCCCTCGCCGTGCCCGGCTACCGGAGCTGCCCCCCCGCCGCCGCCGCCGCCGCTCTCGGTGTCTTCCCTGCGTACCAGCACTTAGCGCACCCCGCCGTGGTCTCCTGGGGATGGTGACAGAGGCGATTCGCCCTCCGGGGCCGGACTCATCCCAAGGGAAGCGGGGAGAACCGTCCCTGCCGATGCAGGGAAGGCTCCGGGGCACCGCGGCCGTCGGGATTGGACGGAGCGGGCGGCGGAGCGCGGCCCCGCCGCGGCAGAGCGCGACCCCGGGATGGAGCCGGCCTGGGCCGCCGGTCTCACCCGAAGGCACGGCTCTGATTTTGTAAAACCTTCGTTCTTCCTTCTCCTTTTCGAGAGATTCTTTGTTTAAAAAATAATATTAATAATCCTAGAGACCTAGTTTATTTTTAAAATTAGCTGATAATTCCGGTGACTAATAAAATGATTTTTGGCAAATAAATTTTTCCCGGCGGCGAAGTGTATTTTGGACGATTGGGGCTTTTTCTTAGGATTACCTGCTGTGCCATAAAAGCTCAAATACAAGCTTTGATGTCTTGATCGCGCCAGCGGAAATTCACTTTCCAGTTCGTTCCTTTTACCCACTTGCGCCGGAAAACGGCGAATAAAATTTGCTGCGAGCATCTCACTGAAGACCTGGTGGTATTTTCTACGAGAAGAGTAAACCCAGAACCTACTTCGGCTGTGGAGATTCCCACTCCCACTTTTTGTTTTGGACGGTGGTGCCCGGCGCCGACCGAAGCCCCGGGGTACCCCCGGTGCGAGGTTTTCTCCGCTCAGTTCGGCTCCGGTTCATCTCTATGTTTTTTATTTATCGCTTGATTTTTGAGCCCCCTAAGGCAGGATCCAGACAGAAGCCTCTTCCCGTTAGTCTGCATCAACTGGAGAAGGGTAGGCAAGAGAAAAGAGTGATGATACCTTATAATGCCCAGAGAATGATGTTTTGAAAATCTTTGATGGATTATTGATGTTATGGATTATTGCTTTTTAAAAATCTTATTGTTATTGGCAACTGCCGACAGGGAAAAACCCTCGAACAACCTCTCAAACCAAACTCAGGTCTCTAAAATATAGACCAGACTGCCTGCCTCCATCCCTCTCGAGGAAGTCGTGGATCGGGACCGCAGAGGGAATATTTTGGGGCGTGAAGACCCCATGGGGACTGAGGCTGACTCCCTGCCTGTCGAGGAAAGGCTGTTGAAGGAAAGGAGCTAACATAAGGGGTTTGGGGTTGTTTTATTGGAAGGGTGAAAACTCCGGACCAGATATACCCCCTAGGATGTGCCGTACTGCCTCGGGGAGCAGGCTATGACTTCTCTGTCCCTTCCCACCCCTGTCTAACCCAGAGCTTGCTCCCCTGTTCCGGGACAACTCGGGGTCTCCTCAGGCCTTCGTGAGAGAGGATCAGCCCCGGCTGCAGGAGGATAAAGCGACTCCAGTCCCCCAACCTGCATCCTCTTCCCAAGGCCATGAGCACAGGGGTTGATACAGGACAGACCAGGCTCCTGGGATGTGCGGGAAGGACACGGGGAAATAGGGGAAATACAGCCGTTGTGTCACCTGTTGGTATTTTGGGTTGTTGTTGTCTTTCTCTTCATCCTTTTATTTTTCCTCCCATCATCCAAAGTCTTTTTCTTTCCCTTCTGTTTTTTTCTCTCCCCCGTCTCAGCTGCTGGCCACCTTGTCTCCCATATGGATGGGGTTATCTTAGAAGAATCTTCCAGAGAATCGCTCCTTAAACCTCCTTTTGTCTTGGGGGTTGAAAAGAGCATTGTTGTGCGTGAAAAGGACCTAGACAAAATCCGCACTGTTTCAATTCAGGACTGTTTAATCAGTCCCTAGTGACAATTTTATGGGTTTTAGGCGGTACAATAGTATCTTTTAAAACCTTGTGGCCTTCAGGAAAACAAAGGGCTTGAATTTTATGGGCTTACAACTCCAATTAGAACAGTGCCAATGTGTATGGGAGATTATCAAATTTGTATCATAAAACCCCTTTATATGAAATGATTGCTGGAGGCTGGGGAGGGGCAGGAGTGGGGGCAAGGGACCAGGACTTCAAGGGGTGGACTTTGCTGATGTGGTTTTGAAAGTGCACAAGCTGCTGTCTGTTTTAGTTCTTTGCCACCCAGCTATACAGCAGGATCTGCCGTGGAAATAGTGTGACATGGCCATTAAACGTGGAAACAGAGCCAGGAGGAGAACATCTGTCCTCCTCAGCCTAAACCTAGCCTCCATCACCTTGCTGAGGTTCTGGCAGCATCCCACCAGAAAGGCTCCTTCCTTTCCTTCTTGCTTATCCAGGCTGCTCTCTAATCCTGGAGCCCACACATGGTCATAAGAAGGATCTGTAGAACAAGAGGTCTCAGTCATATTACTACTTCTGGCATTGTGCAGGTGATGGCAGGATGTTGGGATGTCCCTTCCTCAGTGGTTTCCTCTCCTGCAGTGTCCCCAGATGTGTGTTTCTTGGTTCAAAATGGGCTGTTGGTGAGCATTCCCTTTCCCTAGGCACAGGGAATGGGAACTCCTGGGCCCTAGCAAAGGCTGAAGTCATGTCCTTGTAGGAAAAGTCACTGCCACAGGGGTGCAGATGATGGGGTCAGGTTCAAGCAGCCCCCTGAACTTGGTACATCCATACAGCGAGGAGAACATACTAAGTAATCAGTCGATTCATTAGATCATGGAGGTTTACAGTAAAAAGAGTATTTCTTGTGTAGGTGATAAGATAGGACAGAAAATATTGTTTTCCCTCATTAATTCATCTAAACTTTCAGTGCATTCAGCAAGAATGATTGATTTGTGAAGCTTGTCAGTGCCTAAGCCATACGTGTCCAGATGTGCCTTAGCAGATGTCACTCGTAAGGCCTTTGAGGCAAAACACCTCTCTGTCTTGCAGTGTATTCCCTGTCTCTTGGACTTGGTTTTTAATAAGACATAAAATCATCTCAGTTAGAGTGTTGTGGGGCTTATTTTCTCCTCCTCAAAGGGATGAATGCACGCACATATCTGTGCCTCTCCTCCCTTTCTTTGGCCCCACCAGGTCTCACTGTTACTTTCACCCTGCAAACAGGCCAGTGATTTCACTGAAACTAATGAATAAACATGCCATGATCAAGACCTAAATGCCATCTTCAGCCCATGAAAAGCATTGCTAACATCTTCACACATCTTCCCTGGTGCTTTATTCTTGGTCAGTAAATAAACTATTGACTTTGCAAAGGCCCAGCCCTGTTCCAGTGGGAGCCCCTGGGTACATTTGTTAACTCAGAACTGAGGCTTTAGAACAAATCACTGCCTCCAAAAAAATGGACAATAGTTCTGAAAAAGCATGTGATTGAGCTTCTTTGCTGTAATTTATGAATGAGTTACTAATGTCCATCATTACTCTTTGGATGCAAATACTAGGCATTCTAAAAACTACAAGAGAGTAGAACCATGGTGCCCTGAGTGGAATTCTGCCATGCATCAGAACAAATTCTCTCATCCTTGACTTAGGAACAGCTCCTGGCAGCCTTGCAGTATGTGTGTCATGGGTGATAACCCATGTGCTGTTAACTAAATGTAAGCTCTGGGTCTGTGGAAACGCTTTGGAACTTTTCAGTCCTTCCTGCATGGTAAACGTCCCACCTCTGGTTAGAGCTCAGCTGATGCTGGAGTGGGACAGTGAGCTCACTGCTGTCAGAAACCAGGGGTGCCCAGAGCTATCTGTGGAGAGAACAAGCCTGGCTGTCCCTTCACACAGCTGAGTGATGAAGGTGGTGTCTTACTGGTCTCAAATAGCTGGAAACATCTAGGACACAAGGGATAGCAGTTTCTGAGCATTACTAAAGACATTCGGACCCTTCACCAAAAGCCTAGATAGAGTATTTTCTTTTTCCTCAGCTGGTGCTTCTGAGCACTGGTCCAGTCCCATACAAACTAGCCATCAGATGGTGAACTCTTGCTGGATTTCCTGCCACAGCTGAAGAATGGAGAAGCAAAGACTCCACTCCATCAAAAACACGCCACAGGAATAGTCAAGTCCCATCAGCATCAGCAACGACAAAAGGAGCTTGAGCATCCTATGTGACTGCCAGGAGGCTTCTAACTCATGGTGGTTAAAAGAGCAGAGAAGTCACTTCATGCTCTTCAAGCATAAAGCTCTGCTCAAGTACCACGCAGGAGCAGAGGTAGCTCAGATCAGCAGCAACTAGCATGACTAATATCATCAGATTTATTCACCAGGCCCTTCATCAATTCCATTGATCTGCTCTCCTCTGCACTCACTCCAGCATCATGATGTCTCCCTTGTACTGAGGTGCCCAAAACTGGACCCAGTACTCAAGGTGCAGCCTCACCAGTGCTGAGTACACGGGGACAATCACCTCCCTACTTCTGCTGGACACACAGTTTCTAATCCAGGCCAGGATACCATTGGCCTTCTTGGCCACCTGGGCACCCTGCTGGCTCATATACAGCCGCCTGTCAATTAGAACCCCCAAGTCCCTTTCTGCCAGGCTGCTTTCCAGCCACGATACCCCAAGCCTGTAGCATTGCAGGGGATTGTTGTGACCAAAATGCAGGACCTGAGAGGCTGCTTTAGCTTCAGCTGAACATGGAAGGGCCCAATTAATCAATATGATCAGCGTCACAAAGGTGGGTTTGGAGAGATGTAGCTGGAAGTCTCTTCAGTGCTGCACTTGCATACATCAGCCCTTGTGCAACTGAATTTGGGGAAGATGCAGCTGCAAGAGCAGTGCTTTCTCTTTCATCAATACAAGAAGGAACTTCCTCACAGTGAGGGTGACAGAGCACTGGAAGGGGCTGCCCAGGGGAGTTGTGGAGTCTCCTTCACTGGAGAAGTTTAAAACCCACCTGGCCATGTTCCTGTGCAACTTGATCTAGGGGATCCTGCTGTGGTGGGGGATTGGACTGGATGATCTTTCAATGTCCTTTCCCGTCCCTAACGTTCTGTGATTCTGGATCTCTCTGCCCTTTCCCCATCACCTTTTTCCTTCCATTAACAGCAGCATGAAGATCACACAAGCTGTCTGAGGTCTCCTTTTGGCCACTGGCCCTTCTCCCCCTGTCACTGATTTCACAGAAAGCAGGTGCTGCTGAGGATGCCTTCAGCCTAGGTTCCCAAGGGCACTTTGTAACAGCTGGGGAGAAGAGCTGAAAAGTCAGGAGACTGAGGCAATGCACGTGTGACTGTCTGCGTGGCGTTTGCTTCCCTCTCCTCCTGCTCTCCCTCTGCACTGCCAGGCTCTGCCTACTGTAGAATCAGGCCAGTAGCTGCTCCTAACAGCCTCACTTTGCATTCTCCGCTATTGTCACCGCACCAGCCAATCATGTAAAAACACGAGATATTGACTTGGCAGGTGCCTCTGTTTTGAACATGATTAAATAACTTTTTATTGTCATCTTCAAAGCATTTTTATGGTCATTTACTGAGTGAAAGGGCCTCTGATTTTTGTGAGCATCTGCCAGAATGTGTTTGATCCTGTCATCAGTTCTTCAGAAAATCACGCGCCTGTAGCTGGAGCGCGAGATAGGGGTAAGTGCATGAATTGTCCGTTGCACTCTGCACTTACAACACTGCCTTCATTGTCAATGATAACAACAGCAGGGGAGAGATCTTGGGAGTGAAGCTACCTGCTGTTTTCTCCTTGATGTTGGAGCTCTTGGATGCTGCATGAATCTCGGAGATGCAAAGAGCGGCGTCTTTGTTGATGCCCGGCTTTATTGGTTCTTTAAGCCTGGTGGGCTGTCTGCAATTAGAGCTGACTGGAAAAAGGAGGATTTCCCTTTCACAGGAGGTGCTGGGCGCTTTGTTGTGTGCCAGCACGGCGGTGTCGCGGCACTGACGGGGACCCGGGCTGTGCTGCTGCTGCTCGTGGAGCTGCTCTGCAGATACTCACTGGGCACCCAACTTCAAGTAGTTCCTGCAGTGTTCCCACATGCTCAGGCCACTAAAATGATCAGAGGGCTGGAGCATCTCTCGACAGGCTGAAGGAGTTGGCCTTGTTCAGCCTGAAGAGGAGAAGACTCTGGAGGGAATTTTAGCAATCTTCCAGCCCCTGAAAGGGGTCTGTCAGTAGGCTGGGGAAGTCAATTCAACATGGCAGGGAACGATAGGATGAGGGGTCGTGGTTTGAAGATGGAAGAGGGCAGATTTAGGTCAGACAACAGGAAAAAGTTCTTGAATCTGAAGATGGGGCATCCCTGGAACAGGCTGCCTAGAGAGGTGGTGGAGGTCCCCTCCCTGGACCATTCGCTCTCAGGCTGGTTCTTGGCAATCTAGTCTGGTGAGTGGCTCTGCTTCTTGTAGGGTGGGGTTGGTCTAGATGACCTTTGGAGGTCCCTTCCAACTCTATGATTCTGGGATTCTCACGGAATGCCTCTGCAGAGCTCCACTGGGCACCCGGTTTGAGGTTCCCATTGTGTGCCCACGTGCTGAGCAGGATTCACATGTACCCCTCAAAGGTCCAGATTCCACCAAATCAGCACTTTCCTGCAGAAAACCAGTTAGAGCCCTCCCTGTCAGCATCCTGCATCTACGCAGCCGCCTTCATTGACCTTCATCTGGGCTCACAGTCCCCGAGCACATCAAAATAGAAGTACTTCTTGCTAGCTGAGTTAGGCTAGTAATATTGTGTGGATGAAGCAGAGAGAGTTACAAGTAGCACATCTTGGTTTAAATTTAGCAGTAACCAGCTGGCCACATTCTGTAGGAAGCAGGAAGGGAGGATTCACGGGGAGGGAGGGATCCGATGGCAAATCAAGCAGAGGCTATAAAAACATTTCTGGAAAATGGCAGCATAATGAAGAAGGGATGGCGAGCAAAGAGCCCGCTGATCATCTGCGTGCACCGCTCGCACATCACGCCCCAGCTCGCCCAGCCTCGCTCCGGAGGGGGCGTGCAGGTGTTGGGAAGGATGGCTTCCCACGCGGGGTGTTTTCTGCAGGATGCTTCTCCGCAGACAGATCTTGTTTGTGCTTCATTAGCAGCCTCTGAGACAGGCTGCTAAAGCACAAAGCTTCAAGCTAAAGCTCAAACTTTTCACAAAGGCAAAGAATTGAAGAGGATGAGCGTCCTTGAGAACAACCCAAACGTGACAGACAGCAGGGACTCGGCTCTGGGAGGAAACCCGTGGACACCCCGTTGCACTTCCCCCATTTTCACACTCCCATGGCCCTCAGACCTCCTTGACCATTTCTCTTCCATCTGTGTTTTTCTCCAAGCTGGCTGTGCCACAACATCCCTCCTCAGCTCTGACAGCCTTTGCTCTCACAAAGTCACCAATAAAGACATGAAGGTCACATAAAAACAGTCCTCACGGAGCAGTTTGAAAGAGAAAATAGTTCATAGCAGTGACCTTCAATACTACAGCGAAACAGCTCCTCACCATTTGCTTCCAGGACTTTCCTTCAGTTTGGAATGTCAGAGGAAGGAGACTGTGGGAGATATCTGAGACTCCCAAGAATATCTCTAATGAAGGGATATTTCTGGCTGTATTAACGTGTTTACGCGTCTCTGCCGTACTTTTGAGACCACACCAGGCAAATATTAAAAACCAGTGAGTCAGATCTCAAAAATCATGAGGCCCCTGTAAAGAATTTAAAGAGATCTTTTATTTTACCTCTCAGTTTCTTTTTGAATCACAGAACATCACGGACTGGAAGACACCTCAGAAGATCATCTAGTCCAATCCCCTGCCTCAGCAGGATCACCTAGATCAAGTCACACAGGAACATGTCCAGGTGAGTTTTAAACATCTCCAGTGGAAGAGACTCCTATTTTCTTCCACTTCTGGTCGTCTTTCAAGCTGTCTGTGGGTATCTGTGAAGGCAGAGCAGTGCACAGAGGGCAGACTATCTGCTGGGGCTTCCTTCCCAACTGCTAGTAAAAGCATCGGGGTTTTTCCACCTTGCTAATCAGGAGAGAGGTAGATCTTAGCAGTGAGACAATTATGAAAATCAGGAAGCAATTTGATTGTCTGAAAACAGCTTAATTAGAAAGAATATAATTTTCTTAAATGATAGTAATCATTTTCCTGGGGATTAAAGAATAGCAGGTCTTAACTTCAAGGAAAATACCTTTTGCTCTCACAAAGGGAGTGATTGAAAGAATAATGGAAGCAAACACATCCATTTCCCCCCAGGATTTCCTCAGGATTATTCATATGGGAGGCTTTTTGATTTCTTTTGAGGTTTTTTGTTTACCAGGCAGATACATCATCAATATTTATGCCACAGTAGCTTCTAAAGCCCTTAGCAGGCAGCACAAGGAGCTGCCTAAATAGATGGAGATACTCTGTCCGAGCCTCCTCACAGGCCAGCAAAGGGGAAAGAGAGTACAGTAAGCAAGCTGGATGTGCTGAGCCCTCCTTGGCTGCTTAAAAATGCCTCAACTGATCGGGTTGATTTGAATAATAAACATTAGCTCTCAGAGATGGAGCAACACAGGTGTCCTCATAGAGATGAGCTACCTATTGTAGGTGGATTAGCCAAGGCTGAGGTGTTGCTGGACACTTCATACCTTGGAAAACTACCCCTTGGCACCAACAAGAGTGAATTTGGAAAGCTAAATGTACAGTTTGATAACTCTTAGGTTGACTTGTGGTTTTCAAGCGATAGTTAAGGTCTGTCTGATGCAGGGACATGCTTAGGCACTTGCTTAGCTGTCATGTGAAGCTCACAGTCTGCCTCAGGCTTCCCCAGAGGCTGTTTCCTGGGGGAGATAAGTGATGTGTTACACATGCAAAAATGTTGAGATGGATTTCTGTTTGCGAAGGCAAACCCTCAGAGCCAGGACATTCCAGAAATGTGGCAGCCCCTTGGGTTTTCTTTCCCCCGAAGTAGATTTTAATCAGCTGATGACACTGGACGTCTCCTATGAGAGCTCTGCCCCATTCAGCACCCAGAACAGCTGCAGTTCATAGAAGCATAGAAATACAGAAAGAGGCATAGAAATATGGAAACACAGAATCATAGGATTGGAAGTGACATCCAAAGGTCATCTAGACCAACCTCCCTACAAAAAGCAGGGTGATCACTCACCAGACCAGATGGCCCAGAGCCCTTTCCAGCCTGACCTTGAATAGCTCCTGGGATGGGACCTCCACTGCCTCTCTAGGCAGCCTATTCCAGAGATTCCCTGTTCCAGCCTGTTCCACCCTCAGAGTCAAGAACATTTTCCTGATGTCTGATCTAAATCTGTCCATTTCCAGCTTCAAACCATGACCCCTCATCTTTACATATGTCCTGGTAATTAGCCAAGGTAAGGGCTCTTCTAATGAGGAAACAGCTCTTTGCAAGGGGACCATCACTCAAGGCTCAAGATAGGGCTTAACATGAGCTGACTGTTGTACAAAGGAGGCTGGATGAGATGATCCTCTGCTTCCTGATTTTATCGTTGTCTGTCAGTGAGTGCAGCAGCGATGCCGGCAACAGGTCTGCGGGGCACAGCGGGGATCAGCATCCTGTCCTGCTGACTGCATCCACAGGAAGGCTTTGAGGATAGCTGCAGAGAAGAGGATCCCGCCCTGCTTTGCTAGGCAAATTCGAGCTCAAGCATTTCATCTTCAATCTTAACCTTCCCACTCAACCATTGTGATTGGAGAAGCTGTTGTTTTGGCTTGTATTTCTTGTTGTAAAGCAGGTTCTTTTTCAGGCTGAGTAGCACCTTTCACCAGCGGTGCTCAGGCTGAGACTAAACACCCTACTTGTAGACTAAGTCACTACTTAATGCAAGAATGGCTGTGGCAGAATCTGGCTGCAGCACTGCTCTTGTGTTGAGGAGCACTTTAGTCACCATCAGCCCCTGTTTGTTTTCATCAGAGAATCACTTACTGAGTCAAGAACTTCTTCATGCAGGCATGCACGATCTAAGAAAATATATTATGTAAAAATGTGTCTTAAATTACACTGGGAGGAGTATTTTCAGCCACACAGGGTCTCCGCTGATGCTGTGGATGCTGAAGTTTAATGCTTCTCCTCTTGCCAGGGGGCAGCACACCAAGCTCAGCCTCCCACAGCGTGAAAAGCTCCTCCGACACCTGCTCATCTAGTCCAATCCCACTACTGCGGCCGGGAAAGAAGCATAAAAAGAGAGGTTTTGTCTAAAGCTGCTCAGCAATTTGTCCTTCCAGGTACAAGAACAAACCTTATGAAGCAGATCCCTACTCTAAATGAGTTTAAAACCCACTAATCTAATCTAACATCTAATGATGTTTAAAACCCACCTGGATGTGTTCCTGTGTGACTTGATCTAGGTGATCCTGCTGAGGCAGGGGGTTGGACTAGATGATCTTCCGAGGTGTCTTCCAGAAGCCCGGCTATGTGAAGGTATGGGATGGGTGGGTGGATATCTCATGAACCAACTGTATTCAGTGGCATTAAGTATGCGACTATAGAAATAAGAAGCCTGATGATGTAGAGCTGACAGCTTAAAAACCTCCTGAAACCCCAGTCTGATGCAGGGAAGAGACCAGAGCAGACTTGCTTGTAATTGCCGGGCACTCTGCTGCAGAGGGGATGTCAGACAGGAAACCAGGGCTAAGTCACAGTGCTCAGACCACTCACTCCAAAGTAAAATTGAAATTAATTAGGGACAAATGAGAACTTCCACAACATCTGCCTTGAAATACTGACTAGAAAGATGAGAGCAGCATTGGCCACGATTCTCACAACCAAGTGAAAACCCAGATGAAGGTCTCATCCTTAAAGCTTTCCTTCTCTTTTTGCACTGGAACGGGCTGCCCAGGTGGGTTGTGGAGTCTCCTCCTCTGGAGATGTTTAAAACCCACCCGGATGTGTTCCTCTGTGACTTGGTCTAGGTGATCCTGCTGTGGCAGGGGGATTGGGCTGGATCATCTTTTGAGGTCCCTTCAAATCCATAAAGATTCTATGATTCTATCATCTCTGCTAGGGTCAGCTTTTGGGTCAGCTCTGTGGGATGTGGTTGTATCCCACAAACGTGATATGGTGAGTTTGCTTCTCTTTGCTCCATTTTCAACAGGTGGTTTGTTTTGTTCCTTTTTGAAAAAATGTGGAGGGAAAGATTTTTTTTGATGCAGAAATACAGATGTTCTCTGCACGGGGTAGTTAAGAGCATGTGAGTTTTCTTCTCGTTCTCACCTGAAATCATAGAATCATAAAATTACATTCGGGTTGGAAAAGGCCCTTGGGATCATCAAGTCCAACCAGCAACCCTACTCTGCAAGTCCACTCCTAAACCAGATCCCCCAACACTACATCTATGCATCTTTTAAACTCAGCACCACCCTGGGCAGCCCATCTCAGTGCCTGAACCCTCTCCATGAAGAATTTCTTCCTGATGTCCAGTCTAAACCTACCTTGCTGGAGCTTGAAGCCCTTCCCTCTGGTTGTGTCACTAATGACCTGTGAGAAGAGACCAGCACCAACATCTCCACAGTGTCCTTCCAGATAGTTGTAGAGAGCAATGAGGTCTCCCCTCAGCCTCCTCTTCCTCAAACTAAACAGCCCCAACTCTCTCCATCTCTCCTCATCAGATTCATTCTCCAGGCCCTTCACCAATTTTGTTGCCCTCCTCTGCACTCGCTCCAGCATCTTGTGTCTCCCCTGTGCTGAGGTGCCCAAAACTGGACCCAGTACTCCAGTTGTGGCAAAAATAAGAAGGCAAGTCCTGATTTAACTGCATCAAACTGCCCTCTGTAAGAAGATTAGACCCTGCACATGGGAAGTCAACCCCACATCCAGAGAGACCCAGTGGTCTTTAACAAAGACACTTCCCAAGGAAACAAAAGCAAATGGCACTTAAAATGCTGAACTACCAGCTCTGTACATGGACCCTTCTGCCCTGCCTCAGTGTGAAGAAGTACGTGCCATGTCCTGTGAGTGAAACACTCCTGCAGAACCCCCTTGTCTCTGCCTGATCCCCTAGAGGGCAGCAAGACCTAAAAATAAATTAAACCCAGCCCGACGAGGAGGATTTTTCAAGTGCTGCTTGCGTTTAACCAGACCGTGGTTCCCCCTTCCCCTGGCGAACTGGCACAGAGGTGCAAGAAATAGGGAGACACTTCGAGTTTCCAGGCTGTATGAGGAGTTTAAGGGCCTAAAACAAGCAGTATCCCTCTGTGTGAATTGCTTCAGCTCACAGAATGCTCAGGAACTTATGCAAACTGCTCAACCGGGGGTGTTGGACTTCAGCAGGACATCCTAAGGTTCCTAAGAGGGGTTGTGTGCTTCAGTTTCAGAGGGTCTCAGCTCTGTGTTCTAGCCTTAAGATTGTCCCCTCTCTGACACCGCGTGGGTCTGAGCCAGAGGAATTACATGAAATGAAGTAGCCAAGCATGGGGGAGTCGTGGAGCACTGGCTCCCTAATACTGCCAGGGCTGGATGCTCCAGGGTAGCCCAGATGGCCACTGAACAGTAACAACAACTTAGGCTGTTTATTTTTGGGGTCTGACTGAGGGAGGGATGTGTGTTCTCTGACATGAGGAAGTCACTTTCCCATATCAGATCAACATAGAATCCTGAACTGGTTTATGTTGGGAAAGACCTATAAGACCATCGAATACAACCATTAACCCCACACAAGTACCAATCCCACCATTAAAACATGTCCCTGTATTAGCTCCATACATATAGGAGTCACCACAGGAGGATGACAAACCACCTTCATTTTGCAAGCACAAACCTTCTGTTTGACCTAAATGGAAGTGATGAGAACAGGTTTAAACCATTTAGTAGCTGTTTGTCAAATATCAGCACAGCCCCTATTTGTGCCCAGGAGGGGATAACCCTGGCTGCATCAAGAAATGGCAAAAACTGAAGCCAGAAGGCTGGCAACAGTCATTAATTCCTCGAGCAGCAGCTCCTGTTCAGTCAACAGGTTCTGCAGGAGCAATTGTCACTCACTGGGGACCCTTCGATGGAAGGTTCTTCCAGCTGGCTGAGAGAAAGTTGAAGTCCTGTGTGATTTGATCTAGGGGATCCTGCTGTGGTGGGGGGGATGGACTAGATGATCTTTTGAGGTCCCTTCCAATCCCCAATGCTCTGTGATTCTGTGATGGTCCAAGATAACTTAGGATTACTGGAGAAAGGGACAGAGCTGCCTTCCAACAGAAAAGTGCCCTGTATGGGCATGTTTTCATGCTGGTATCATGGCAGAGGTTATTTTTGATTCATACTGGCCCCAGATGATCTTAAAGACAACTACACAGATTCTTTAAATGGAGAAGAATAAAATACAGATTGATAGATTCATAGGCTACAGGTTGGAAGGGACCTCAAGGATCATCTAGTCCAACCTATCAAGCTGAAAATACAGTTTAAATTAGATGTCCCTGGTGCAGTTAATCTGGGTCTTAAAACTGTCCAGCACAGGGCTATCAACCAGTTCCTATGGGAGATGATTCCAACGTTTAACTGTTCTAATGATGAAGAATTTTCTTCTGGGCTCCAATCAGAATCTCCCCAGGAGTAACTTAGACCCATCACCCCTTGTCTTTTCCATATGACTCCTTGTAAAAAGGGAGTCATCCTCTTCTTGTGGAGCTACCCTTTCTGTACTGGGACATGGGGATAAGGTCCCCTTTAAGCCTCCTCTCCTCAAGGACATGATTTGAGAGCTGGTTGGGGTGCTTGACCTGCTGGCACTAACCTAGACTGATCCAGCCTCTCTTCTCAAACACAGCACAATCCAGCTTTCTCAGCCTTTCTTCATATATCTGTGGATAACTGAATTAAAGAAACAAATCTCCCTGATGAGGAAAGAAAGGCTGAGGGAGCGCGGTCTCTTGAGCTTGTAGAAAAGGAGACTGAGGGGTGACCTCATTAGTGTTTAGAAATATGTGAAAGATGAGTGTCAGGAGGATGGAGCCAGGATCTTATTGTCATCTAATGATAGGCAATGGGACATAGAAGGTTCCACATCAATATGAGAAGGAATTTGTTCATGGTGAGGGAAGACAGAGCCCTGGAAGGGGCTGCCCGGGGGGGCTGTGGAGTCTCCTGCTCTGTAGATGTTTAAAACCCACCTGGATATGTTCTTGTGTCACTGGATCTGGGTGCTCCTGCTGTGGCAGGGAGATTGGACTAGATGATTTTTCAAGGTCCCTTCCAATCCCTGATGTTCTGTGAAAAAAAAAATCAGGCATTGGTTGTAATCACCAAGGACAGGCTGGATCAAGTCAGGATGCTGAGAACTACTTCACTCATTCCCCTGAATCCAACATCAAAATACATCCTGAGGCCACAGAGGAATGCTGATAGATTTCTGGAGAACCCTTTCCATGAGAAAACCCCCCCCATTTCTGAAGACGTAGCGGGAAGACGCATGAGAAGACGAGTCCCCTTGCCAAGTGTGGCTGCTGGATCTGATGACACGTCTCAGGTTAACTAGTTTACATTTCTTTTGAAGTGAATTTCCCAGCGACAATGTTTGCACTATTCACCTGCCTCATCAAGGCCTGTTTAGAATACAGTGCTTAATACAGTTTTTAACCCATTATAAAGCCATGCACAGATAATTTAAAACGATCATAACAACTAACAAACACGTAATCAAGAAGCTCTTAAAATGTATTAAAATTCAGGTCTCTCGCTATTAGCAAAACCGCTTCATTAACATATTAAGACAATGTTCATTTGATAATTAGCTTCTGTTTTCTTTGCATCCTGGCAGTTAAATCATCCCTATGAAGCCAGAGGGGGAAAGTTTATGCTACAGTGAGATGTCTTTGGTGAGGTCTAGGCTGCCTCTTCATTATATATAATCAACTTCCATATTTTCTTCTTTGTGTGCTCCCTTTCTGAGGTGCTGCAGATTTAAACCCCACTTCCACAGTGAATATGGGAGTTGGGAACTCTCAGGGCTCAGATCAAGGAAATATTGGGTCCCTTTTCTCCCCTGAACTCATGCTACCCCTGTAGGGAAAGAACTTGGGAACCCCTTGTGTGGCCCCTCCATGGCACACTTGGACCCCGTTAGGACTCAGAGCCTGGCAGAGAATTAAAAGTAAAAATAAAACAGATAACTATGCTATTTAAAATAGTTTTTAAATGATTTTTTTAGAGTAAAGCCTTTGATTCCAGAATTGTTCTGACTTCCAGTGTGGGCTCTCTGCTGAAACACCTCTGAGCTGCGCGTGCAGAGCCCCACACATGCAGTAACAGCCAATTCAAGCAGTGAATCCAGAGTGGAACAAGAAGAAAGCATCAACTGCTTGAGTGAGGCTGCTCCAGCTCACGCCCCAGATGCATCCTCTACCCACCATCACAGCACCAGCAATTTCCAGGGAAGGCTTCTTTCACAGCTTTTCAGTAAAAGCCTGGTATCCCCGAAGGTGTAAACTAGACCACTCAAAATCCTACATATTCATTTAATTTGAATATCTCCTTTAGGGTAAACAGTCATGTACTGCATGTTCTGCTCTTGCAAGTAGCAGTGCTTCATATATAATGTGCTAAACTGTAATCTATGGACATACATCAGGTAATAGATGTATGGGGAGCCACAAAGATGATGGAGGGAGTGGAGCATCTCCCTGATGAGGAAAGGCTGAGGGAGCTGGGTCTCCTGAGCTTGGAAAAAAGGAGGCTGAGGAGTAACCCCATGAATGTTGATCAATGATGGGTGTCAAGAGGATGGAGCCAGGCTCTGCTCAGCGGCATCCGGTGATGCAAGGGGCAGTGAGTGTGAGCTGGAGCATGGGAGATTCTGCATCAATATGAGATGGAACTTGTACCCAGTGAGGGTGACAGAGCAGGGGAACAGGCTGGCCAGGGAGATTGTGGAGTTTCCTTCTCTGGAGAGGTTTCAAACCTGGAACATTAGGGATTGGAAGGGACCTTGAAAGATCATCCAGTCCAATCCCCTTCCCACAGCAGCATCACCTAGACCAAGTCACAAAGGAACACATCCAGGTGGGTCTGAAACCTCTCCAGAGAAGGGGACTCCATAACCCAGCCTGGTCAGCCACTTCCAGGGCTCTGTCACTCTCACCAGGA
>VXBP01006365.1:29450-42626 GCA_013400115.1 Rhinopomastus cyanomelas | reverse complement strand
TTTCATCACCTTTCCTGGGATGGAGGTGAGGCTGACCGGTCTGTAGTTACCCGGGTCTTCCTTCTTTCCCTTTTTAAAGATTGGTGTAATATTTGCTATTTTCTAGTCCCTAGGCACCTCTCCTGTTCCCAGGACCTAGCAAAGATGATGGAGAGTGGCTTAGCAATGACTTCCGCCATGTCCCTTAATACACACGAGTGCATCCCATCTGGGCCCATGGATTTGTGTGCATCCAGTTTGCTCAACTTATCCCTAACCCAGTCTTCATCAACCAAGGCAGGCTCACCTGTTGCCTCAACCTCCTCCGCAGTCTGGGGCTTAATATCAGGACAACCTCCAGAAGTATAGACAGAGACAAAGAAAGTGTTGAGTATTTCTGCCTTCTCTGCATCCTCTGTCTCCAGGGCACAGACGTCATTCAGCAGGGGTCATACGTTGCCTCTAGCATTAGTCTTCCCTAAGCCTTCTCTTCCTCAAACTAAACCGCCCCAACTCTCTCCATTTCTCCTTATAAGATTTAATTCTCGAGGCCCTTCACAGGCTTTTTTGCCCTCCTCAGATCTACCATTGTAGTTAATTCATAATTTATTATCTCTGCAGGCTGTTGGTGATACTTTGGTAGATCTTCAGCTAGCCTTTAATATTTACAAATTTCATTAGGTGATCTCAAAATATCTCACAAACTCCAGTGCAAGAGAAAGTTTCACAGTTATCACTGATCATAGAATCATAGAATCATAGAATCATTAGGGTTTGGAAGGTACCTCAAAAATCATCTAGTCCAATCCCCCTGACACAGCAGCATCACCTAGACCAAGTCACACAGGAACACATCCAGGTGGGTTTTAAACATCTCCAGTGAAGGAGACTCCACAACCTCCCTGGGCAGCCTGTTCCAGTGCTCCATCACCCTCACTGTGAAGAAGTTCCTGATATGTTTGAAAAATCATTGAACCACCCATCCATCCATCATGATTATTGTTATGTTTTGCAAATACGTGTCCATTAGGAAAATTTTATCCTGGTGGTTTATTCAGCCATACATATTTACATAAATATTAGATGGAGATTAATCTTGTGATGGAGAGAAAAGAAATGGGAGGTAACACACAGCAATCACAAAAGCACACAAGTGTTCCCTCCTGTACCAGCCAGAATTGCTTCTTCAGATGAAGGTTTGACCTTAACATCATATTTATTTTTGTGCAAAAAATGAACAGAATAAAGGTAAAATGGCTGCAAAGGTGTTTGTGAGATAGGAGGGGAGAGGAAGCATTTGTGCATAGTGACAGGTTTGGATTGAAGAACAAATACATGAATTTAGTTCTTACAACTTACGATACCACAATATTCTGACGTTTTAACATTCTGCAAGCTCAGAGGTCCAGCTTGGTTCACTGCGTCAGACTGCTAAGTTTCCCTTTTGATGCAATTTTGAAAAGAAACAAAACATTAAAGTTGGGGTGTTGTGTGTGTTCAGGTGTAATTTTATGGACTCAGTTCTAGGTTTATGAGCCCTTCAAAGAATGCTTGGCCCATAAAACTTTGAAAACAAGAAGATTGATTCATCCTCTTTTTATTTGTAAGGCAATCTCACATAAACTGTAGGTTGGAAAAGGATTATTTAGTACAAAAAAAGAGTGCTTCGCACATAAGAATTTGAAAATAAGAAGATTAATTCATCCTGAACTGTTATTTGTAGGGCACTTCTACATAAGCTGTAGAACCGAGAAAGTTATATGGCCATGAATCTGGAAAGTGATTGCATAACGTATGTTCTGTATTTACATTATACTGCATGTAATACAAATCTGATATTTACATTCTAATTTCTCCTTGAAGTTTACACAGTGGACACATGGAGGAAGCATGTTTGATTTCGGGAAAACATCTGCTTAAATCATTTTTTCCACTCTTTATTTTGTAATGCACTTAATATACATTGAAATTTGATTATGTTGGTGAAGGAAGTAAATAACATGAATGGGACACAAAGGGCAGCAATCTGGTTTGTTAAAAATAAGCTACTCAGAATCTAGAAAATTAATCTCAATGTAAACCACAAAATGAAGAACCAAAGGCTTGATCTCAGTCTTTACTCCCTGGTAGCTAGAGGTGGCAGAACATGAGAAAATTTTATGGCCAAACCTTGTGAGATAGAAAGGGAGTATTACTGCAACTCAACATCACAAAATGTACCTCAAAGAGGAAGAGGTAACTGTAGACAGAGGTTCTGAGCCAAACTCTTTGGCCAGCATAGGAAAAACATACTATTTTAATGTACTTTTTACATAATTAAAGAATAAATTAAAAAAATGAAATAAATAATTGCCTAAGTATGTGAAAATTCATCAGTTGGTAGACGTAGGCAATAACAAACTCCTCTGATTGTTTCTGCCTGTATTTGAGAAGCACAGGGCAAACCATGCAGAGGACATATTCTCTTGGCTTCTGAAATCTACTGCAGCTATGTGAAGCTAAAGGTTGGACACATGACTTGACAAATAAATGTTCAACCCAGACACTCCAAAAGCTCGTTGGGCTATAAAAATGCAAAATTTGGCAATTTAGAGTTTTACAAATTAAATTTTGTAAAATACAGGTCTGAATCTAGACCTCTCCTTTACAAGAAGGAAAGACCTATGTTGTCAAGGAATATTCATACACAGCCTGGAATACCACAGGATTTTTAAAGCAAATACCTGCGGTTGCTATTTCTTCATCAGTTGTCCCCTTAATTTGCATATCTGCATTGCAAAACAGGTGGACAAGTAGCTTCTAAACCAGCACATGTCATCCTGCATCAGATTTATGTCATTAGAAGAAATAACCCCCAAGTCATGTCCCCATGTTCTGTGCGAAGTTTGTGTTGGCACCCATGAAGGAGCAAGACAAAGTGAAAGAGGGTTTGGGTGAGAAGGAGAGATTAGGGTAATACCTTTAAGTGGGTGTTACCACCCAAAATCTGGAGCATCATATCATGGTGGCAGGGAGAATGTGAGTTTCATCTGTGGACCTGTAAGAGATGTCTAAGAAGTAATTGTTCATTTAGCAGTCGTATAGTACAAATTTAATTGTAAGGCATGCACACCACTTCTGTCTGTATCAAAGGAATATGGTGCTGTAAGTTTAAAAAGAAGAGAGACTTGTAGGTCACCTATTTCATCTTTCCAGCAACCCCGAATTGTTCCCTGCAGTGTATTTTCTACTTCTTTGTCATTTTCCAAATTAAAAACAGAAGCAATG
The DNA here is from genome assembly GCA_013400115.1 of Rhinopomastus cyanomelas. Lineage (NCBI taxonomy): Eukaryota > Metazoa > Chordata > Aves > Bucerotiformes > Rhinopomastidae > Rhinopomastus > Rhinopomastus cyanomelas. The sequence goes on along the minus strand of VXBP01006365.1, from coordinate 39,380 downwards.
TGTATAAAAATATTAAACTAACATTTATTTGACAATAAAGCAAATTACATTTACATGTGAACTTCTCAATTAGCCCTGTAAAGCTTCCTTGGGACCACTATAATGTGAAATCAGTCAGGTATTTTTATGTTGTATTCAAGATAGATATGAACTCCATGTTAAGGAAAGGCTACTGTAATGCTCTTTTCAACTTCTGAAATTGTGCAATTAATTTATTGTTTATAAAAGCAGACAGGGTGATAGGACTAGGAGTTGGATTTCTTTATATGGAATGTGAGAGTACAAGTAGAGTAAACTGAATATTTTGAAAATTTCCTTGAGAAATTTCCTTTTCCTTCTCCTGGAGAAGAAAGGCTGGTGTTTAAAACAGTTGGTTAAGTATATATTTAATGTTTATATTTATAATAATAATATTTATATTCAGTAATACAAGAAGACTTTGGGATATTTCCCTTCTTTAACAATTAAAACTTGAGACAGGTAAATAAACAAAAGGCTGTTTGGGCATAAATAGCTAAGTCCACAATTTTCTACTTCCAAAGAAAGATCTGAGGTCACTTGGGGCATGCTGATGAACATTATGCCATGTAAGGATCACAGAATCACAGAATGATTGATGCTGGAAAAGCCCACTGAGCTCAGCCAGCCCAGCATAGGAACTAACATCACCCCATTGACCAGACCAGGGCACTAGGGGTCACAGCCAGGCTGGCCTTCAACACCTCCAGTGATAGAGGCTCCACCACTGCCCTGGGCAGTCCAGTCCAGGCTCTGAACATACTTTCCCTAAGGAAGGGTTTCCTAATATCCAACCTAACCATCCCCTGGCAGCTTCAGACCTGGCACTCTCATCCTGGTGCTGGTTGCCTGGGAGAAGAGCCCGACCCCCTCCTGACTACAACCTCCCTTCAGAATGTTGGAGAGAGGAAGGTCCCCCCTGAGTCTCTTTTTCTCCAATCTAAACACCCCCAACTCCCTCAGCCTGTCCTCATCAGACTTTCCTTCCCCAGCCTCATTTCTCCTCAGAATCCACTCCAGCCCCTCAATCTTTCTTGAAGTGAGGGGCCCAGCACTGCCCCAGTACTCAAGGAAAAGCCTCCCCAGTGCCCAGTACAGGGAGACAATTATCCTCATATTGTCACTCAAAGTGTGGTTGAAGAGGACACCATATTTCCCACCTGTCTCTCACTTTGCCCAGACATCTGATTCTTAAATCCTTTTCCTTCATCTTCTATTGAAAATCCCAATAAGTGGAGGCAGAGAGCAGACCATTAGCAATTAGAGGAAGTAGTTTCTTTTGCATCTGGAATGTACCCACAATAAAAATAGCAGTTAATATGTTGAAAAGAAGTAGCAGCAGATGAACTTCTCACAGTTTGTCTGAGCTTTGCAGATAGACAAGTTTACTCTTGCAGACCTCTTCACATTCAGTGCGATGGCAAAATGTTTAACAGGCATCTTGCTACTGCCCATTTCCCATAAATTAATTATATGAGCATGACAAAGCCACTCAAATTCAGATTTATGTCTTTATATTTATAATTAACAATTAATTAACAGTTTGTACTGGAAATTTGTGTTATGGAAAATTCTGTAAAATACTGGTTTTTTGTAATTAACATTTTGTTTTCTGGGAAGAAGAATATATTTTGAGTGTGAGCCACCAAAAAAGGTGTGTAAATTCCTGTAAAACAGACATACAGCAGCAGGTTTATCAGTTTTATGGTGACAGTTTACCTGCATAGAAAAGTTTGTTCAAAACCAGTGTGGCCATTGTTTCACAACATTTTCTGTGGTTTTAAAATTGAATAAGTCTTCCCAGTGCTCAGCATATCACAGAATCACAGAACATCAGAGATCAGAAGATCACACAGTCCAATCCCCCTGCCACAGCAGGATCACCTAGACCAAATCACACAGGAACATGTCCAGGTGGGTTTTAAACATCTCCAGAGAAGGGGACGCCACAACCACCCTGGGCAGCCCCTTCCAGTGCTCTGTTACGCTCATCATGAAGAAGTTCCCTCTCAGATTGATGTGGAACCTCCTCTGTTCCAGCTTACAACCATTGCCCCTTGTCCTGTCACTAGATGACATTGATTAGAGCCTGGCTCCATCCTACTGAAACCCACTCCTCAAATATTTATCTTATTAAATCTTCTAAATGTTAAGTCAGCTGTTACTGCAGCTATTATTTCTGACTGTGTGTATTGAAGAAACAAGAAAAACTAAAACTGGGGTTGGTAAAGCACAGTATCAACAAAACACTGTAATTTCTCTATCATTATTTGCAAGTAAACACTCCATAACTACTGTTGAAAGCATCATAAGAGGAAGCTTGGAAACTTTAGCATGAGAGGAAAAGTCATGGAATCATACAATCATTAGGGATCAGAAGAAACCTTGAAAGATCATCTAGTCCAATCCCCCTGGCACAGCAGGATCACCTAGACCAAGCCACACAGGAACACATCCAAGCGGGTTTTAAACATCTCTAATGAAGGAGACTCCACAGCCTCTCTGGGCAGCCTGTTCTAGTGCTCTGTCACCCTCATGGTGAAGAAGTTCCTTCTGATGGAAAACTTTCTATATACTTGAGGCAATAGAATAAATTACATCCCACTTCTCTTAAATCTCTGAGAGTCATTTCATTCTATGAAACATATCTTGTAAAGCAGACGGTACCGTATATTTCCTATACCTGTCGTTTAAAAGGCAAAGCACAGGTAAGGGAATCCTAGGGTGTTGTGGTTACAGTTTTGGGGTGTTTTGTTTACTTTGGTGGTTTAGGTGGGTAGGTTTTCTTCTGAGCAAGACAGAAATTAACTACATCTACAGTATTGTTTATAAAAGATTAGAAGTTACCCTCTGAGCATTTAACATTTATCTTGACACGAACAGCTTCATTTAAACACAGATTGGAAGGGAATGTTTTGGTCTACTCTGAGGTCAGTGTTAACTCCCTTTAACATGACATAGTTAACATATCTAACTAGTTCTGATAAAGCTACACAAACACATCTCTTTCTGACAGCCAAAAGACATCTTTTCAAGGAAAACAAGAAACAAATTTAGGCAAACGTTAGCGCCACCACCCGGGAAACCTGGAGGCACGAAAAGTGATGATGATTTGTTTGCTTAAGAAAACAAATAGACCAAAAAGCCTCCCCAAACCTTCATTCCTAGCTGTGCGTGAAGTTTTTTTGTCATAAAAATGAAAAGATAAAGCATGGTATAAAAGTTATCAATGTCATAATGACCTCCTCTGGCCTGATTCACTGCCCACTCACCCGAAACCTTCCCTTACTTTTACATATCCTCCAACATAATAAGCCCGCCACCACTAATGTTATAAAGTAGTAATTGTGCCTAATTGGTAGGGAGGTGACAGACCGTTCTGGTAATGTTGTGAAACTGTAAGAAAGGAGGAGTGAGAACATTCACAGACCCAGCAGTAATTATCCACTAATTTGGCCTGTTTGTGTGGGGACAGCTCATTATAGCCCTTAAGAAACCTCAGAATAAAGAGAAAAAGTAGGTAGGAGGTAAGGTTAAATAATTAGTGCTCAGCAGATTTTTTTTTTTCTCTCTCTCTCTCTTTTTTTTTTCTTCCTTTAATTCAAAGAACAGGATTAGGGAGGGAGGAATGTGATGAGTGTAACAATTTGGAATGGCGTAGCATTGCCTTCTAAGTGAATTTTACATTATTTGAGAGCAAACACAAATACTTCACAAGGCACTGTGGGAAAAAGGACACATCTCAGTAGTCCTCTTCAAAAAGGACAATGCTTAATGGTTTTAACTTTGTGGTGTTACTTTTGTGCACTTTGGTGTTTAACAAAGACAAATTTTAGATTGGAATGGATTTAGTTACTTTAGTTTTCTAGTTGTTTGGCATTTTTATGCCAAATTAGTATTCTGAGGTCTTATCCTAGGTATAAGGTAATATTGCTCCAAAATGTACTTCTCTATATTTTGTGTTAATGAATCTGAATTTTACTAATTGCTGTTGTTTCTTTAACATAAAGTAGATCCTGAACTAATGAGGTTTGAGAGGTCGCATTTCAGATATTAAAAGCAGTAGTAGTTTAGGGAAAAGGGAATAACTTATTTTCCCAATATCCAGAATTATACAGATTATATCCTGCTAAATGTGTTGTTGACAGTTTATAAAAATGAGTAAAAATATATGAAATATCTCCCATATTACCTTCAGAATCTCTCAGATCTGTAAAGTTTGTGATTTCTAGTCAATGATCCTACTGTGGCAGGAGGATTGGACTTGATCTTTCAAGGTCCCTTCCAATCCCTAATGTTCTGTGATGCTGTGATTTAGATGGTAATTCCTGAGACTGAGCAACAGAACTGACTCAGTATTTAAGTCTTCAAGTAAGCCTTGTGAAGGTCTGAAGTTCTGTTTGGTAATAGGATACTAAATGTCAGAAAGATCAAAATCAAAAAGGTCAGATTTTCATCCTGTTTACATAGTCCTGAGATCATAGAATCATAGAATCATTAGGGATTGGAAAGGACATCGAAAGATCATCTAGTTCAAGATCAATCATCTTATTAGGCCTCTATTTACATGACCAGTATTACAGTTCCATTTCCTATTTGAATACCATGGGAGAAATTAACTAGAATCTACATTCAGAATAGTTTCCTAATTCTCAGTCTTTTCCTCCAGTCTCCCACATCTTTTTGCTATTCTCCCTTAACTCCTTTCCATCTTTTTTCCTGTTCAAAGTCCAGATAGTTGATGATTTTGAATAGATTGAATTTGGTTCATCATAGAATCATTAGGGATTGGAAGGAACCTCGAAAGATCCTTTAGTCCGATCCCCCTGCCACAGCAGGATCACCTAGACCAAGTCACATAGGAACACATCCAGGCGGGTTTTAAACATCTCCAGAGAAGGAGACTTCACAACCCCCCTGGGCAGCCCCTTCCAGTGCTCCATCATCCTCACTGGGAAGAACTTCTTCCTCATATTGATGTGGAACTTCCTCTGTTCCAGCTTGCACCCACTGCCCTGTACACAATTCTTCTAATGAATAATTCTAACATCATTTAACTAGGACAATATATTTTAAGTGTAAGGAGACTGCATTTAATTTTAGAGTTACTGCTTAGGGTCTGAAATTCAAGTAACTCCAAGTGTTCACCTTCTTGTAACTGCCTGTTGGGCATTTCCATCACCCTGAATTTGCACAGCTGTAATGATTTTAATATCTACTGCACTGACTGCTGAATTATAACAGGATTTAAACAAGGGAGAAGCCCAAGCAGGAGAGGACACACTACCTCTTGTAGCTCTGAAAGCTGGAACTGGACCTCATGTGCTGAATGAGTGTTGACTCAGACTCCTAATTAAAATATTTACTGCTCTTGCAAGCTATCTGGTAAAACCAGAATGATTTTGTTTTGGTCTTGGCATTTACAAATAGGAACAGACCTGTCTTGTCCTGAGCAAATGTGTCTCCTTTCTCTTTCCCCATTGCCATATCCTCCCAACATGGCATTTCAGGAATCCTATCACCTGCCCACTTTGTTGTGGCTCTATATAGGACCGGTGGTTGATTCATCCCATGAGGCCAGTACTTGGCCTCTCTGCTTGTGACACCAGCCAGCATGGCAGTTAGTGCTGTGTTTGAGGTTTTGCTGTCCTCTTGAAAAACACACACCTGCTTTTAGGATCTGGGTTGTTGCCTCATTCCACATACAGCACCAGACAGCCAACAGATGGTGATAATGTTCATTTTCTGTGCATGGTGTAGTGTCCCTTAGCAGAAGGTCTGAAGAGAAATAGGGACCAGACAAGAATACAAAGTTGTTTTCTCAAATGAAACTCTACAGTTAAAATGCAGAGTATGTCATTGATTAATAAAAGCTGTTATAACCAAATGAATTGGCTTGTTTGGAAGGACTGAAGTGTTCTTTTTAACGGCATTTCAGTTCAGTGATGTTCTTTATATGATCTTGTATCTGTGCCTGCTTTTGTAATATACGTTCTACCTGCTCCTTCAATCTATTCATTTTTTACCCATGTTACACAAGAATCTCTCCCTTTGTTCTCCTACATATATATCAGATATAACCCACCTGGATACTTTCCCATGTGACTTGGTCTAGGTGGTCCTGCTCTGGCAGGCAGATTGAACTAGATGATCTTTCAAGGTCCTTTTCAATCATGAATGATTCAATGATTCTATGTATATACATGCATACGTGCTATAAAATAAATTAAATATATGTTGATTATAATGTTATTTGTCCTATATGCCTCTAAAGATGGTGAAGGGAGTGGAACATCTCCTTGATGAGGAAAGGCTGAGGTAGCTGGGTCTCTTTAGTTTGGAAAAAATGAGACTAAGAGGTGGTCATATTAATGTCTATAAATATATAAAGAATGGGTGTCAGGAGGATGGAGCTGGGTTCTGACCAGTGACATCTAATGATAGGACAGGGGGCAACAGGTTTAAGTTGTAACATGGGAGGTTCCGCATCAATATGAGAGGGAACGTCTTCCCAGTGAGAGTAACAGGGAATTGGAAGGGGTTGCCCAGGGAAGTTGTGCAGTCTCCTTCTCTGGAGACATGTAAAACCCACCTGGCCACGTTTCTGTGTGACTGGATGTAGAGGATCCTGCTGTGTCAGGGATATTGGTCTGGATGATCTTTTGAAGTCCCTTTCAATCCCTAATGTTCTGTGATTCTGTAATTGTTGAAAGAAAACATTATTTTATTCAATTATCGATAATGGATGAAAACTCAAGAAACATATATCTTGTGAATGAATAAGTTGTTGAAGTTAGGGAAATCCTGTCTACCTTCGTAAGATTATTTTTACATGGATTGTATGACAAATAAGTGTTTTATAGGATGTTAATAGGCCTCACCTCGAGTACTGATTTTAGTTCTGGACCCCTCTGGAAAGACACTGAGATGCTGTAAAGTGTCCAGAGGATAGCTACCGAACTTGTGAGGGGTTTAGAGAACAAGTCATGTGAGGAGAGGCTGAGGGAGCTGGTCAGGTTTAGTTTGGAAAAGAGGAGGGTGACAGGAGACCTCATTGCCCTCTACAACTACCAGAAAAGAGGTTGTAGAGAGGTGGATGTTGACCTCTTCTCCTTAGGTACTAATGACAAAAACCAGGGGAAATGGTCTGAAGTTGAGACAGAGGAGGTTTGCACTGGATAATAGTAAGGAATTCTTTATAGAGTGGTTGGGCACTGGAACAGCCTTCCCAGGGAGGAAGTTGGGTCCCCATCCCTGGAGGTATTTAAGAAATGTGAAGCCATGATGCTTCATGTTCTGCTATAGTGACAAGCATGTACAGGGTTACCTTGTGTTTCTTGATCAATCAGGCATTTAGAGTTTTTGTTGTTGTGGTTATGCTTGGACTCTATCATAGGATCATTGGGGATTGAAAGGGACCTCGAAAGATCATCTAGTTGAATCCCCCTGACACAGCAGGATCACCTACACCAAGTCACACAAGAACACATCCAGGCGGGTCTTAAACATCTCCAGGGAAGGAGACTCCACATCCTCCCTGGGTAGCCTGTTCCAGTGCTCTGTCACCCTCACTGTGAAGAAGTTCTTTCTCATATTGATGTGGAACCTCCTATGTTCCAGATTATGGCCCTCGTTCTATCACTAGATGACACTGAGAAGAGCCTGGCTCCATCCTACTGACACCCACCCTTCAAATATTTATCAAAATTAATGAGGTCACCCCTCAGTCTCCTCTTCTCCAACATCATCTTCACATTCCAATCCGTAATGATTCTATGATCATTAGACTCAGCTCCCCCAGCCTCTCCTTATAAGGGAGGTGCTCCATTTCCTTCATCATCTTCGCTGCCCTTCGCTGGACACCCTCCAGCATCTCCACATCCCTCTTGAACTGAGGAGCCCAGAACTGGACACAAGACTCCAGGTGTGGTCTCACCAGGGCAGAGTAGAGGGGGAGAAGGACCTCTCTTGATCTGCTAAACAGGTCCTTTCCAATCATGATCATTCTGTGATTCTGTGAATAAGAAACTGAAGGGGAAAGACAGTTGGAACTTTAAATAACAAGAAATGTACTTACACCAATTATTGTAACAGGATTTTTCCTGTGAAAGTAGTTGGGATTTTTTTTAACAGCTTTATGAAAATTTTTTTGACTGAAATTTAATTGTAAAATCACACTGTAAAATATTTACAATTAAAAAATATGAGAAAGAAAGTCAAAAACAGAAGGTCATCATGTCTTTCTTAGGATGAGTCCAGTATGAGGACTGATTTCATATGGACTTTGAGGTCAGCTCCTTTAGAGCTTGGTGTACAGGATGAATCTGTCTTCCATCAAAAGGGACAGAAGAGATGTACTGCTGCTACTAAAGTTCAACAGGTTTCTTAATATGTTTAAGGAAAACAAAGGAAATAAAAATCCTTATACATAAGATATAATAAATCACAAAACAATGTTTTTCAATGAATACTTAAGACAATCCAATATTAATAAAAACATTAGCTTTGTTAATTTTGTGAAAATACAATGAAAACTGTCAGTGTTTTGCAATTCTGACATAATTATTCTGTTTTCATTCATTTGCGAAAATTATTTCACTGATCTTATTCTAGCCATTATTGAAGAAAAACAATTGTGTAAAATTGCGGACCAGAAAACACGTCTCAGAGTATTCCCCAACGTCTCAGGATCAAATATCCTTCAGTAATTATTCTACATGGCAATTTAATGCTAGATTTTCTACCTGTGCTCTTTGGTCTTCTCAACCTATATCATATTGTGGAAATAACATTTCTTTAAAAAAAAATTAAAAGAAATTTACAAATTGGTTTTTACTATCTTTGGGGTTTTAATCACATCAAGTTTGTTGTTGATGGAAAACAACATATGAAAATCTGCAATAGAAAAGCATAAGGTTCCTTCTGGAGGTCTCTGGATATTCCTGAAATGCTCAAGTACAAGTTGCAGAAAGAAATTAGTTAACAAGTGTGAAGCCAAATTCATAATCTTCACTATTCTACACTTCTAGTCCTCAATCTCCCCTCATAAAATAATGTTTTGATGTAGCTCATGCCTGGACTTCACAAACATATTGGAAAAACAAATGTAGTCAATATTTGTGTAGAGGTTTCTGCTACCAAGACTATGAGATTTGTAGAATAATTCTGCATGACAAACCTTGCAGCATAGAGAAAGTGACTGAGAAGGTGGATAAAAAGTAGCACAGAGAATAAGATAACATCTGTACCTGTTTGGGGCAGCTTCTACTTTTCCTTTGTGGCTTATATTTGAAAAATTGAATGGATATTTGATCTCACAAACACTGCATTTTCTATTAGAAAAATAATAGTCATACAGACATTTAATATTCTATATTTAATCAGTTTATGTCTTAATAATGTCTTAACAGCATAGTCACTGTTAACTATAAATCATCCATGTCTCTGAGGAAGTACAAAGTTTACATCACTCTAAGCATCTATTCCTTCTCCTGAAAAAGCCACTAAATCTCATTCAAGGCTCAGTGCAACAAGGACAAGATACATGCAGGTGTTTGTCTAATCTGGATTGGACTGAGACATTAACATCTAATGGACCACATAACGGCTGTAACTTCAGTTGATCTTGTAAGTCCAATAGAAATTAGTGTTAAAGGAAAAGAAATATATTTTTAAAAAATCAAATAAGATAGATGAAAAAAGTAAAAAAGAAAATAGAAACAAGAGAAAAGAAAGTAAGAAGGAAAAAAAACCAAAATTGTCTTGCAAGAAGTAGGGATATTCTATTTTTTCATGCATTGGTTTTCCAAGGGTCAAAATAAATAATCAACCAAATAATTAATATTTTTATAATAATATTAATAATGAATAATTATTTAAAATATCTCTATGCTGTATATTTATTACGTATAG
>VXBP01006365.1:23968-29042 GCA_013400115.1 Rhinopomastus cyanomelas | reverse complement strand
GGAGAGGAGAGGAGAGGAGAGGAGAGGAGAGGAGGTTGCTCTGTAACCATTCATCCCCCAGTCTGTAGCTGCAGGGAGTTAATGAGGCCAAAGTGTAGGACTGTACCCGTGGCCCTGTTAACCCTCAAACTGTTGGCCTCTGCCCNAGTGGATGTGAGGAGGAAGTTCTTCACCGTGAGACTAATGAGAGCATTGCCCAGGGAGGTGGCTGAGGCCCCATCCTTGGAGGTGTTTAAGGTGGNTGTCACCTGTGAATTTACTAAGGGTACACTCAATCACTCATCCAGTTTATTAATAAAGATGTTGAATAGAACGAAGCTCTGTACGGATTCTTGGGGGACACCACTGGTTTGTCACAGATCGTACAGGACATGTACAGGGAACTAGAAAGAGGAAAAAGTTTGTTACCAAGTACTTAATAGTAAGTAGTCCCATTTATGATAGAAGGTTTAGGGGCAATGGAGCAAAGTTGGAGATGGGTAGATTTAGAGTGGATGTGAGGAGGAAGTTCTTCACCGTGAGACTAATGAGAGCATTGCCCAGGGAGGTGGCTGAGGCCCCATCCTTGGAGGTGTTTAAGGTGGGCCTGGATGAGGCTCTGGCCAGACTGATCTAGGGTGGGGTGTCCCTGGCCATGGCAGGGGAGTTGGAACTGGATGATTCTGTGGTCCCTTCTAACCCAGATTGACTGTGTGACTTGGTCTAGTTGATCCTGTTGTGTCAGGGGTATTGGACTACATAATCTTTTGTGGTCCCTTCCAATCCCTAATGATTCTATGATTCTATGAAATGTGAGTGGGGTGTTTTCCTGATGGTATATTTAAATTATTGAAGGAAAACAGGAAAGGCTGAGCAAAAACATAATGACCCCAGAGATTTTTTCTGAGACTTTGTCTCTAGATCATCATGTTCAGAGGTTCCAAGGCCCCCTGTCCTGATCTCTGCACTTCACTGGCCTAACTGATGGCAAAAGTGGCATAAACGTCCCACCATGCCTAGAGCCACTCTGTCATCTTAAACTTCTTACATGACTCCTGATTGTTTCAACCAGAGTTGTGCTCATTGTAAGCACTCCCAGACTGAGAAATGGATGTGTGGGTTCAGGAGGCTGGTTTCGTTTCATGAGGCTGGTTTTGCTTCAGAGAAAATGTAAACCTGCACTACCGCATTTGTCATCAGAATCTGATCACTTGGACCTGCTGGTTCAAGCACAATTTTCTGAACCCATCATTTTTATCTATTTTTTAAAGTAGCATTGAAATGGTTTTCAATGGAATCTTTTACACGCTGCTGGTTCATTGATTTTTCTATTCAATTACAATAACCAAACAGGCAAGGAACTGTGGTTTAAGTGGAAATTCAGTTCCACTGAATTTCTTCTTAACAGATGACCAGAGTCTGCGATGATCTTGGGTTAAGAAAAAAAATGAAACAGAAACTGTTCCCCAAATATATATTAACCATTGGATGGCAGAGCGGAAGCCTTGATTAAAAGAACCCCTCAGAGTCCAGAAAAGACTCATCGAGTTTGCAGCGCACGAAGGAGGAGGGAGAGATTTCTCCTGTTGTATCCAATTGTGATTAATGTAATGAGTCATAGAAACGGAAATATAAGCAGTGTGTTTACTGACTTGAAGCCAGAATTCTTGTATGTTGGGTAAATTAAAATATCTCTGCCAGGAAGTGAAATGAGACTTACCAGCTGGAGAGAGACTGGATAAAGAATAAACGGACAATTTGACTTAGTGGTTGTCTGTACAATCCTAGTAATATAAAAATTATTAAATATTAAAAATTTAAACATGCTCTAGTGATATTTCTAGATCATGCTCATACATCCTCTATAAATATATTTAATTTAGAATTTTATATGCATGTGCTTATATATACTTCTTAAAATATGGGATATTTTATCTACATTTTTATATCTATGGTGATAGATCCTTCGCTCTACTTCTTTTCACAGTATCATGGAACACTAGGGATTGGAAGGGATCTCAAACAATCATCTAGTCCAATAACCCCGCCACAGAAAGATCACCTAGATCAAGTCACTCAGGGGCACATCCAGGTGGGTTTTGAACATCTTCAGAGAAGGAAACTACACAATCCTCCCTGCGCAGCCCCTTCCAGAACTCCGTTACCCCCACTTTCATTTAATATTTTCTTCTGTTTAGCTTTGTAAACCTTTTGCCTGCTCATGTGGCTTCTTTCAGCTTTGTTCTTTCTGTAATCAACAGATTAGTACAGGAAAATCAGGGGTTTTGCAGAGAATCTGGGGTTTCTGGGCATTGCTCCTGTGCCTGTGAATCCACAACAATGTATTGTGGCTGGAAGAAAGCACAATGGTTAGAGATAAGAAAAAGAGATAATTTCCTTGCAACATCTTATGTCTTCTATCAACAGGGTCTTTTCCCTGTAAGTTCTTTTGTCTGTTTTTATCAGTTAATTTTACTGTACAGAATCACAGAATCATTTTGGTTAGTAAAGACCTTTAAGATCAACTCCAACCCTTAAGACCTACACCCTGAGATATATTAATAGGCTGAAAGCAAACCATGTCTCATCTTAACATTACATAATCATTATTGTGCCTAGAAGCTTCTTCTTATTAGTTCAAGTAGGAGTTAATCTGTGAGATTTTTGATTTAAACATATGTATTTTATCTTCCAATACAGAATTTCACCTTGAAGGTAACAGTCTGAACTCTGTTACAACTTGCTAAACAGTATTAATCATATGACTCCAAGAAGGGTATCCAAGTAGGGATGCTATTCTGTAAACAGACTTCTTACCCAAATTTCAATAACACGTAAATGTAGGATAATATTTGACTGTTAAAACTAACTTTTGAAATACCAAAGAGTATCAAAGCTTTAAATATCATAGGTCATAGAATCGCAGAATGGTCAGAGTTGGAAGGTACCTTAAAGACAATTTAGTTCCAACCCCAATGCAGAGGCAGGGACAACTTCACTAGATCAGGTTAGTCGGAGCCCCAGCCAACCTGGCCTTCAACACTGACAGGGATGGGACAATATACAGTAGGAGATGTTGGCAATGTGTTATAAGAACAAAATAACTTTGGTTACTCATGCAATGTTGGTGATTGTTCTGTGAATTCATAGTTTCAGTAGAACTATGATAAAACACCACACTTTACCTATGAATATGAGCCAGCAATGTTCTCTTGTGGTTAAGATGGCCAACAGCATCCTGGAGTGGATTACAGGAGTGCTGGTTAGCAGATCAGGAGAGGTTCTTCTCCCCGTCTACTCTGCACTGCTGAGACCACGTCTGGAGTATTGTGTCCAGTTCTGGGCCCCTCAGTTCCAGAAGGACACAGAGCTGATGGAGACCAGCTCAGAGCAACTAGGATGATGAAGGAAAGTCTGAGGGAGATGGGTCTCTTGAGCTTGGAAAAAGGAGATTGAGAGGTGACTTCATTAATGTTGGTAAATATGTGAAGGGTGGTTGTCAGGAGGAGGGAGCTTCTCAAGTCATCTAGTGATAGGACAAGGGGCAATGTGTGTAAGCTTGAACACAGGAGGTTCTATATAAATATCAGATGGAACTTCTTCCCAGTGAGGGTAACAGAGCATTGTAACGGCCTGCCCAGGGTTTAAAACCCACCTGGATGTGTTCCTGTGTGACTTGGCCTAGGTGATCCTGCTGTTGCAGGGGGATTGGACTGGATGATCTTTCAAGGTCCCTTCCAATCCCTAATGATTCTATGATTCTATGAATATGTGTTGCACATCTGTCTGCACCCTTAATACAGAATACACCTTTAAGTAGTAAGTAATTTCCATGTCTTATAGTAGCATCTCCTGGCAGTACAATCTGAAATTCTACTATTTTGAGTACTTAAGATTTTTTGAAAAGACCTTCTAAAATTTGTTAGAACAACATTTACTTATCCTGGCTTGAATATTCTTGCTGGTTTAATATGCATTGTGGGAGCTAAACTACAGTAGTGTTTCATATACCAATACAACATTTTTTTAATTAAAGTGAAGTTAAGACATACTGGCCAGTGGTAAAGACCTATTTAAGCAGAAATATATGTATAGTAAATCATCCTTCTCATTTATTATTCATGTGGAATAGTAAATTATTCTATTACTAATTTGTGTTCAATTTATATTCTAAAAGACCAGTGATGGGAGCAAAGAAGCAGCTGCAGGAAGTGGGTCGCACCATTTCCTATAGTCATTTCTCTATCTATGGTGTTGATTTAATTTGGGGGAAAAATTCAATACAGAAATTATATTAAATCTTACATCCAACTAGATGTAAATTTTTGGCCCAAGTTCAAACTCAGTCCAACACCAGTGAAATCAATCGAGTTCTTTTAATGAAAGCAGGACTAATTGTTGCTAAAAAGACAAACCAGCCGCGATCTGTTTATACCACTGAATCTTTGAAAGGAAGACAAAACTGAAGGTAGCAAGTGGTCATTGTAAAGCAGAACTGGAACCTAACTGCAGCTAAAGAATTATCGCTGATGACATTTACCACAAGTATCACAGAATCACTCTGGCTGGAAAAGACCCCTGGGATCACCAAATCAAACCATCCCCCCTACCTTACAATTTCACCCCTAAACTGTATCCCTCAGGACCTCATCCAAATGATCTTTAAACACATCCAGGAATGACAATTCAACTACTTCCTTGGAAAGACTATCCCAGTGCTTGAATCACATCATGTTTAGTCCCCATCGTTCATCCTAGGCACAACCTTTCTCCATACCTGATGTCCGTCAATCTGTTTAATGACCCAACTATTGAAGACATTGGTTTTGTTTTTTTTTTAAATGGGATGAGCAGTTCGGTAATTTCAGATGTTATTTTGCTCTAAGTATAACCTTAGTCTTTGCTATGGCTTACTGGCTTAAAATTAATGCACCAAAATACACTCCATGCCCTCTAAGCCTTGTCTGAGGCAGCCTATTTATTATGATTTAAATTTCAGACTGCATTTCAATGAACTTTCTGAAACTCAGAATTTCGTAGAGGATCTGAAAGCCACTTTGTAAAGACAATATTTTGCTGTGACAATCACAATTCT
>VXBP01006365.1:0-18940 GCA_013400115.1 Rhinopomastus cyanomelas | reverse complement strand
AAGGGGGGGGGGGGGAAGTTCCATATTTTTAAGCTGTAAATGCACAGCTGTGAAATTCAAGAAAAAAGCTGTACAATTTTCACTTGCAAATTTATGGATTCATGAAGTAACATCATTGTGGTTGGCAGATGATATGATTGCTGGCTCTTTTCCTAGTCACCCTGCCTTTTCATACCTTTCCACTATTCTTGGGATCTAAAACCACATTTTTATCCTTGGCTTGTTTACCAGGAGCTAATCTTTAACTCCTGTACAAAAATTATGATGTATAATATTTCTTTGTGATAAATTATTTCAATCTCGCAGTACATTTGCAACTTGTTTTTTAAATATAGTAATTCACATTTTGCTTTTCTTTAGGGTGACAGGCAAACCTCTCTTCCTCCAAGAATCACTCTCTCTCGATGAATGCTATAAGGTCTAAGAATTAATGTGGTTCACTTTTGTTTTCCATACTAATGTTGCCAGTGGGGTATTTCCTGTGACAGAAGACTTGAGGTTTTTTTAATAATCTTTTTTGAGATCTGTTATTTTAGGTTTCTTAATAAGTTTGAGATCTGATATTTTATTTCTTTTATAATTTAATTTAAGAATTATTTATGCTATGGGAAGCCCCAAAGCAGTGCCAGTTCTTGCCTGTATCATGCTTTCCCATATTCACACAGAAATACAGAAGTAGGGTGTGAATGTTGATGCCCTGGACTTGTGTCTGGAATCATCAGAACAAGCACTTCTGAAGCATTTAATTTGTACTCACCTCTACGTAAGTTCAGTGCCACTGCTTCAATTTAGACCAGTTCAGGCTCTGGCTCACAGTTAAGTCTCCTTGCAAAGAGCCTGGTAGAAAAAGTTCAGAGAGGCTGTGAAAATATATATAATTGGTAAAAGTACAGAGCCAGAGTAACACGGCTGTGAAAATCATGGGCAGTGACATTCAGCCCTTGACCTGAAGAGTGTTTCCCAGTTCTGAGATGATAAGATTCAAGGTATATTTCCCTTTACTGCCATAGCTTCCTGTAGCAAGGATATATAAGCCATTCACAAATATTAAGGATGATGTCAAAGGCAACTAACATTCCTGCTGTACCTTACAGGACTCATCCTTCACAACATTTAACATTTCTTTATGGCATTGTCCTTATGGAAAGAGGAGAAAGGAGCTGTAGTTTGGGTGCTAGGGTGAAACACAGAGCAGAACCCAATCCCTTCTGCATACCTCTTCTTATGATGTTGACACATGGCTTAATTCCTTGTGCCATAAGCAACTGTAAGCAAAACAAACAAACACAAAACTATACCATAAATCACAGAATCACAGAACATTAGGGATTGGAAAATGATCAGAAGATCATCTAGTCTAGTCCCCCTACAGGATCACCTAGATGAAGTTGCACAGGAACATGGCCAGGTGGTTTTTAAATGTCTCCAGAGAAGAAGACTCCACAACACCCCTGGGCAGCCCCTTCCAGGGCTTTGTCACCCTCACTAAGAAGAATTCCTCCTCAGATTGAGATGTGGAACGTCCTCTGTTCCAGCTCACACCCATTGCCCTTTGTCCTATCATTGGATGACACTGAGCAGAACCCAGCTCCATCCTCCTGACACCCACCCTTTCCATTTTTATCAACATTAATGAGGCCACCCCTCAGTCTCCTTTACTGCAAGCTCAAGAGACCCATATGTCTCATCCTTTCCTCATCAGGGAGATGTTCCTTGAGATGATACTAAAACAAAGCCCATAAAAGAGACAAAGATGAAGTTTATCCACTTAATAGCAAACCTTGATTTATCTCCTTACAGAGTTAAAAAACATTTTAGCTGGTCTATAGTGAGAAAAATCATCTGTTTGGGTGCAGCACATCTCAATATTTTTAAAATATATGTATTTTAGATAACACTTCTCTGTTGTGATATGTGTATGTTACAGGCCATGGCTAATTTAGCTGTCCTTGTTTTCCATGGGCATTTACACAGCATACAAGGTACATCACATAAAAAGTTACCCTGGGTTCCTTCACTGCTGGATATAAATGTACATTATAATGCACTGAATAGGCTAATTAGGAATTAAACATTCCTTTAAAATCATTTTAAACTCAAATTATGCTGACAACCAACTTTTTTTTTAGCTCTTTCTCTAATAGTTGCTTTAGACATTGAAGAGCTGTGCTCCAAGTCTTGACACATCATTCTGACTTATGCTCAATAGCAAAGCATGACTCTAGGGAATAGTTTTGAACCAAAGTACCTGCTTGTGACAGGTGAACTACAGTTCTACAGGTTTTTAACTACAAGACCAGTATTCTTTCCCAGAGTTTTTGAACCCTTCCCCCCACCCTTTTTCCCTGTGAAAGCTGCAGACCCCCCAGGAGTTGAGCTCAGCAATAGAAAAGGTGACAACCTCACATCTAGCACATCTTTTATTTTTTTTTTCTTTTTTTTTATTCCCCTGCACTTTGCTCAATGTGAATTAACTGGCATAATTATCAAAAGAATTTTCAGCAGTGGCACTTAAGCGAGCATCAGATGAAAAGCAGAGGTTAAACGGGTAAATAAATACCGAAGAAATAAGTTCTTACAGCCACCTCCAGTAAACCCTACAGATACATAAAAATATTTCAGATGGAGATTAAAAGCATCAGCTGGAGAGAAAACATTTCCAGTGTCAGTGAAGTTAAAACATGTCAGCAATGTTTTCCTCTGTGTATATTGTCTCACATGCAAGAAAAGGATGGATTGAATCCATATCTGAAACAAGACAAGATTTTTCCATCTGACCTCATTATGTGTTTCTCTGGAGTGTATCCTCGGTTTTTCTGTCTGAACTAAAACGCATGCAGGGAGAGGCGAATACAAAACAGTCCTGCACTGCTGTTACCAAATCATTTTAATAAGATGGAGGTATTTATTGTTTTGCCACAGTCATATCTTAATTCTAAGAGTCATTAGCACACAGTAGATCCCTTTGTTAAAGCAATCCTTGTAAGTGGAGGCGTGAACTAATGAGGGGCTTTATGTGTTCCCGCGTGGTTGGTAGCAGAGATGAAGTAGCATTACACTATATCACAGAGATTTATACTGAGAATTCTTAATAGAAAGATTTTTGGGAACTTGGCCGTCATCTCCTTATAAATAATTAAAATTAACAAAGTATCATTGTTATAATTCAGGCAGTTTTTCTTTCTGTCAGCATCCACAGTACAAGTCAAGGTTATACCTCCTTTGTTGCAATTTGCAGGGTTTTTCATCACCTCTGAATTATTTGCCTTTTGTACCAGCAGCCCCTTTCCGAGGTCAAACCCCAGTGCAGATGCTGCTTTTGAAGCAGTGGAGTTTTTTAAGGCTTAGAAACCTACTCCAGCTTTGCATAACAGTGATGTCATTGAGTTAAGTATTTTTAAAAAATTCATGTTTCAGTGGAGCACAGGGTACTGCTCTCTGCTCCTGCTGCTGTGATACTGCACTAATGCTCCCTTACCTTCACTTCACAGAACATAAACAAAGTGCTGAAACAATCCATTTCCAAACTGCCTTCTTCTATCCCTCTGCATTAAAATCACATCTTGGACCTGTGTAATTTTTCTTCCCTTGAACGTGCTTCTGAGATTAATGTTTAAGTGAGACTGGAGAGGACATATCAAGTGGAAATTCTCCAGAAATCATGGTGCTTTGCAACTCATTCATCAATCTTATTTTTTCTGACTAGTTAATTGATATTATTGAGTGTAGACTGGGCTGAACAGGTCGGTTGTGGAGTCTCCTTCTCTGGAGAAACCCATGGACATGTTTCTTTGCAACTGGATCTAGGGGATCCTGCTCTGGCAGGAGAATTGGACTAGATGATCTTTCGAGGTCCCTTCCAATTCCTAATATTCTGTGATTCTGTGGTTAATAAGTCTGGACAGAGCTTTCAAAATCTTCCAGATGTGTAACGAGACTCCACATGAAAAGTCTGGAGCTATCTTCACCCACCGCTTTTCCCAGAGCAAAATTAACTGGGTTTTAAACATCAGGAAATGTAATAATGTGGTATCTTCCAGCCTCTTTTCCTGCATCAGGGTTTCACTGGTCATGGAGGTGTAGGGTTGAAAGCTGGACTAGATGATCTTAGAGGTCTTTTCCAACCCTAATGATTCTGTGATTCTGTGGTGTAATGAGCTCAGATAAAAACATCATTATACTCAATAAAATTGTTTTATTGGGATGACAAGCCACATCCAACTGTCTCAGGAACCTCAATGACTTACAGTGGCTTTGGCTTCCCGCTGCTCAGCACACTTCTAAATTTTATTTAATTGTGGTCATGTTAAAAAGTTATTAGCAAAGATTATTAGTGATAGTAATATCCAGTGCCGATCTACTGAAAGCCAATAAATTAATACTTAAAACCAAGGAAAACATGAAAAGACATTTTAGAGGGAGGTGGACAGGTAAAGTTTCACCATGACAAGACCTATAGGTGCCCTCACTGGAAGGCACTCAACAAGGTAACATCAGGACCCATGAATTGATGTATTTCTGATAAAGGATATAGGGAAGGTCACTTTTGGCTGAAAGCAATCCCAGTATTTAAGTATTTGAAAAATGAGGAATAATTGGTTCTTTAATAAAACAATAAATCTTCAGAAAACTGAAAAAAAAAAATATTTTTTCTGCTGTTCCTCCATGATTATTAATAAGAAATCTCCAATTTGACCAACTTTGCTGCTGTTTAACTAGAAAGGTTTGTTAATTCCACAGAGGAGGAACTTCATGCTGAAGTTTTGCGTAAGTGTGAAAGGACCTACTCTATCTAAAGGAGATGTGTGCTAGGGAACCTCCTTGTTTCTCATCAAGATGCAGCCAGGGAAGAGGCTGAGGAAAAGTTGCTTAGGTACCACATGCACTACTTCTACAGTATTTGACACATACACTTAACACCATGAGGATAGGAGCCAGGCTCTGCTCAGTGGCATCTAATAATAGGACAAAGAGCAATGGGTGTGAGCTGGAACAGAGGAGGTTCCACATCAGTCTGAGAAGGAACCTCTTCCCAGTGAGGGTCTCAGAGCCATGGAAGGGTCTGACCAGGTTGGTTATAGAGTCTTCTTCTCTGGAGAGGTTCAAAACCTGTGTGGATATGTTCCTGTGTGACTTGATCTAGGCGATCCTGCTGTGGCAGGGGAATTGGACTGGATGATCTTTCGAGGTCCCTTCCATTTCTTAATGTTCTGTGATACTGTGAACACAGCCAAGTGCTGGGAATATATGAAAGCATTTTATGTAGGATGCAACTCCCCTTGAATTGTTTTGGTGCACTTCCCACTTAATGGGGAAAAGGTGTCTCAATAAGCTAGTTGTCCTGAATTTGCAGACTGACAGGTAAAGCTGAACCTGAATCAAAGTTTGTTCAGATCAGACTTTTACCTCTAAACAAGTAGGGTATTTTTTGAGTTTTCAGAATGAGGAGCAATCCACTGTCTAACACTTTCCTTCTCTGAAGGCTGCTGAGATTTGGATTTTCACTTTTTTTACAATTAACTCCATCTCATGCAAATGACTAAACTCCTGGCGCATGAGTTATTCCTGGGCTGGCATTGCTGTGTCTGATAAAATGACAAAGCAGAGGTTCATCATGAATTCAAAGCCAGCAAACATGATGTTTTTCCCCACGTTTCTGACATCATTCTTTGCAAAATTTCCAGCTCAAACATTTTCATCCTGGATGCATTAAATTATTATTATTATTAAAAACCTAGTAATTTATTTTGAGGTTTCACATTCTATAGAGTCATACCTATTGCTCAAGGACTGTCAGCTCTTTAAAACCTTTTTCTTTCCTACCCACAGACTGTATAACCTGATGCTGAAAAATGCCTTTGGGCAAATGCATGGCAGTTGGGGTTAAAAAAAAAAAAAGGAGAAGTCATTTCCGAGCAAATTTTATAGTTTATATTTTCAGCAGTGCTCATGTGTCTTAACAGCACATGGTCTTGAAGTTCAAAGTGTGAGCGCTATGGTCCCAGTAGAGGTAGGTAAGGTGAGGACAGCAAAGCAAACCTGAATTCACAACGTCCCTGCCTATGTTTTTCTGTTTAAGCTGGAGCTTTAACTTCATCTCATGCTAGATTTTTTTCATACTTATAACTGTTGGCTAGCTGTGTGTTGTAGAATAAACCTTCTTTCCTCTGTCAGGGGCAAGCAGGTTAAATTAAATGCATCAAAACGCATTGGAGCCGGGGTAAAGCCACAAAACAATAGTGGGAGGGGAGCAACCGCTTATCAAGAGAAAGTTTACTTTCAGCGTTAAGAATTAATTTAGCCGAATTGGTGCAGTGAAAGTGGTAAACACAATCCCCCTCACTGTTGTTTGTCAGGGTGTATTATATCACCCTGGATTGCTTTGTCAATAATCTGCCTGGTCTGCAAGCTAGAAATCTAAGATTGCCAGGATGAGTGACAGGCTGGAGATAGCTGATAATTCTAAGGAATTGGAGGTGTAAAATCTTTAAGGACCATGTCTACAGTATAAATGCCAGGGTATCTCCACATCACTCTGTACTTACAAAGGCAACAGCACTGTTAATGGCAGCCTGTCTGTCCATCAAGTTTGCTACAGGAGGATTTATCCCTCTTTCACTCCTTATCTTCCATTGCTGTGTTTATTTCTAAACCAGCTGCAGAATAAATTGCCTCTTGTCTTCACCTCCTACACCGAGTACAATGATATGTTCTGTAAAGCCTTAAACCATGGTGTTTTTCAAGCATTTATTTTTCAGAACAACGACTTCTAATTTTGTTTGTATATGAGTACACTCAGGCCTTTCCATTTTAGGCACCATAAACACCAGTTGTTTGCCTGTTCTTTCCCCCAGTTCCCCTTCCTTTTTTCTACATTCCTGCTTTCAAGATTCATCTATCTGTTGTGTGTTGCTGAAGCATTTGAAATACAGAAGGGAAGACATAATAGAGCTAGTTTGGCTGATTAATATGATGCGGATATAATATGGCAAAAACAATTCTTTTGTACAACACAAAATATATTCAGAGATGTGACGGCAAAGATATCCTGACATCTCATGTTTGTTGTGTCTCGGTGAGTTCTTTCACAAGTAGGTACTTTGTAAATAAAACAAATGTGTTTTCTCCCTGGCAGCCTCAAAAATGGAATCTGAAAGTCAAGTAACAGAGCTGGTGGCCTTGTAACCCTGTTAAAGGTTCCAGGTTTGGTTGATTAGCCAACTGACGATGGAGCAAGAAGCAGTATTAATGTGCTCTCTCTTGCTCCTGCAATAAAAACTGCTGAAAAGTATTTTATAATCATGAGGTCAGAGGATTTTTTTTTAAGTAAGAAGCCATTTACAAAATCATATTTTACAACTGCATGCTGACCTGGAGAGAGTTCAGACTGCCTTAACATCTGCCTAAAACAATAGCAGAAAAAAGGGCAACTAATTAGAAATCCTCGGCTACGTTATTTTACATTGGTCTTACATTATATTTTATGTTCCCAGACATACAACCTCTTTCTACCTCATGCTCCTAGTTCAGGTAAAAACTAGAAATTCAAGTGACAGAACAAGAAGTGGAGGATGTTGTCTACAAAATTTGTTCTGATCATAAGCAAAAGTTGTATCATGAAGATTTGAATGATCAGGTATCATTGATATTCATTCGGGAGTTTATTTACTCACCTGTAACATTTAAAGGAGTAAATCCTAGGCTCTCAGAACAAACAGAACTTGGCATTCCAGTGCATTGTAGTCACAATATTAAATTATATTTGTTTGTTAACTCTATTTGCCTAAGCTAGGCTAAGTAATCATGACTGATATCTCTGTTTTGCCTTAGCACTCATGCTTCCATGAACACCTGCACATATGCTTCTGCTGTGTTTTCTCATCAGATGAATAATGAGATCTGTCAATAAATCTCTTATTTACACTTACCAAATGAGAACAAAATAGTTACTTGATAATTATGAAATGCTGAGATTAAAATCCCATTAGGCAGAGGTGGGTCTTTTATTTCTTCTTGTTGAAGCTCCATAATCAAAATGTCTTTGTGGGAAAAAAAGAGTCATGCCTGTATGGGATGTAGATGAAGAAACAGTTTGAGGAACCTTTTGAGCCACGGTAGATGGTCTGGTCTTCTCATCACTTGTCATCTCTACATCTGCACTATGAGGTCCCTTTCACAGGTACTTTGCAGTCTTAGAGTGAACTGGACTGAGGTATTACATGAACTAACCTCATAGTAGTTGTTGTTAATTTTCATTATTATAATACAATAACACCTGATATTACATAATATATAATNGAGGCTGAGGGAGCTGGGTCTCTTTATCTTGGAGAAGAGGAGACTGAGGGGTGACCTCATTAATGACTACAAATGTTTGCGGGGGCGGGTGTCGGGAGGATGGAGCTGGGCTATTCTCAGTATCATGTAGTGATAGGATGAGGGGCGATGGTTGTAAGCTGGAACATAAGAGGTTCCACATCAACCTGAGAAGGAACTTCTTCATGGTGAGGGTGACGGAGCACTGGAACAGGCTGCCCAGGAAGTGTTCAAGGCCCGATTGGATGTGTTCCTGTGTGATTTGGTGTAGGTGATCCTGCTTTGTCAGGGGGATTGGACTAGAAGATCTTTCGAGGTCCCTTCCAGTCCGTATTGATTCTATGATTTTATGATTCTACTATGAGTGTTATTATAATAATGCCAATATTAGTAATATTAGTAATAATAATATTAGTAGTAATAATAACAAGCTGGGGAATTTGTTATTCATTTTTTCTTTTTCTTTCACATATGAAAATCCACTGACTTTGGAAACAGATTATGAACTAGTGGTAGAACAGACAGAAAGAATGTCCAAAGCAAAGCTGTTGCTTTTGTTGGGGACCTGTGTTTATGCTGGTTTAAAATGGTTGTTGAGGGATATTAAAAAATTCTGGTATCTCACTTATTTATTGTAATTATGGTACTAGTTATGGTACTACAGCAGCCAGAATCGCAAGTGGCAACAAAGCTGAGGAAAGGATTGGAGAATCAATCTGATGAGGAGAGATTGAAAGAGTTGAGGTTCTTTAGCTTGAGGAGAAGGAGGCTGAGGGGAGACCTCATTGCTCTACAACTATCATAGAATCACAGAATTATTCAGGTTGGAAAAGACCCTTGGAATCATCAAATCCAACCATCAACCCTTCTCTACAAGTTCGCCCCTAAAACAGATCCCTCAACACTACATCTAAGCAGCTTTTAAATACATCCAGGCATGAGGACACAACTACCACCCTGGACAACCCCTTCTAGTACCTGACCACTGTCTCCAGGAAGAATTTCTTCTTGATATCTAATTTAAACCTACTCTGTTGAAGCCTGAAGCCCTTCCCTCTGGCTCTGTCCCTGATTGCTTGTGAGAAGAGACCAGTACCCACATCTCTGCGATGTCCTTTCAGATAGTTTTACAAACTAGTGAGGTCTCCCTTAAACCTCCTCGTTCTCAAACTAAAGAGCCGCAACTCTTTCAATCTTTAGATATACTTAATCATAATCTTGAATATACTTATCTTTTATATTTCATGGAGACATGAAAGATGTCTAATACAAGATGGTCAACATACCTGAAGGTCTGTATCAGTAATACATTAAAGACCAGTATTTGATTTTGTACCAATAATTTATCCAGTGTCTCCAATATCACCTCTTCAAAATTCTGGCTAGAATAGAGATAGCAGTGATCTCACTAAAAGGGAAAGTGTTTTGGAGTTGCATTTTTAAGAGAAGTCACAGACACACAGAAAATTAGCACATCTGAAGCATTTATCATTCTTCCTTCCACTCAAGGTCATATTGGAAGTTAGCAAGAAAATTATCTTTTCTTTCATACAGATATGATTTTATTTAAATTGATCCTTCAAAACCCAGCAGCTTATTTGTTGATCCTTTCTCTTAAGCAGAATAATTTCCAATTCATTTGTTACCAGCAGTTCCCTCTTCTCAAATGGGATTTCCCATTCCAGTGTGATTGTGTTCTTGGTGAGCTGTGTTTGGTGTCAGCAAACCACTTGGCAGTCCTAGCTGCTCACAACTCTTTATTATAACTTTTTCTTGTTTTTTCCTCTACTTGGCTATTGCATTTACCCTCCATCTGTCTCCCTGAAGAGGTTCATGCATTGTGCAGTATCTGATGCTCTTTTTTTCTTCAGAGAATGTATTTGTTACCTCTGCTGTGTGCCAGGACCTCCTCTTTATAATGTGCCAATGACTGTAAGTCACATTCTCAAATGCAAAAATATCTTGTCTTCAGATCACATCTCCTGTCTCTTCTCCACACTCATGATGCACCATGAACTGTTCACAAGTAGTTAAACAGTTTCACAAAACTTTATAAATTCTTGACTTGAAACATAGGATTCATGAGCATGCAGAACCATAAAATCATCATTGGTTGGAAAGGACCATCAGTATCATCAAGTTCAGCCCTCATCCCAACAGCTCTCTAACCCCTAGATTATGGCCTCAGGTGCTCTAGGTACTTGATTTTTAAACACCTACAGGGATGGAGACTCCACCACCTTCCTGGGCAGCCTGTTCCACTCTCTCAGAAAAAACTTCTTCCCAAGTTCAAACCTAAACCTCCTTTGACATAACTGGAGGCCATTTCCGCTTATCCTATCATCAGTAATTTGTGAGATAAGACCAGCACAGACCTCTCTACAACCTTCTTTTAGGGAGCTGCAGAGAGCAATTAGGTGTCCTCTCAGCCTTCTCTTCTCTAGACTAAATAACCCCAGTTACCTCAGCCACTTTCCACAGGGTCTGTTTTACAGACACAAGTAACACAGTTCATTGGTTGCATTTTATCTAACCTTTGATAGTCAACAGGATCTTCCATTTTGTCTTCATAACAGATAATTGCAAAAGGAAGTCGTGAAAGAGGTTCTTGGCCTAACTTCTGATAGTCAACAGGATCATCTGTTGTGTCTGCAGAAGAGATAACTACAAAAACAACTGGAGAAAGAAAAGTTCTTGGTCAAGATGCCTTTGGGCAGAACATTAGGGATTTGAGTGACCTCAGAAAATCATCTAGTCCAATCCCCCTGCCACAGCAGCATCCCCTAGATCCAGGCACACAGGAACATGTTCGGGAGGGTTTTAAATGTCTCCAGTGAAGAAGACTCCACAACCTGGGCATCCCCTTCAAGTGCTCTGTCATCCTCACTGGGAAGAAGTTCCTTCTTATATTGACGTGGAACCTCCTGTGTTAAAGCTCATGCCCATTGCCCTTTGTCCTATCACTACATGACATCGTGACAGGACAGTACGTATTCCAGTTTGCAGACACAACTACTGCCCAGTATCCAGCATTTTAGTCCTCCTGGTCTCCAAAAGCAGAGCAAGAACAAATGCTATTTTTCCACTTTTTATCTGGGAATGCAGACAGAGTCTTGTTCACAGGGAGTTTTTCACAGACCTTGAACTATGTGCATGAGCCTCGCCAAGCCGGATGATGCCTAAGAGTAGATATATTCACATTGTTTTCCCTGCACATGTGTATCCATAGGAAAAGTTTTTGACCTATGTTTTCACTTCAGTCAAAATATAATAGATTACAGTGTTCAAGGAAAACTGCAAAAATGGCAACTATAAGGTCTGTAAGAAGAAAGATGATGGTCATTTAGATAAAACTTCTGTATAACTGGTTTTATGTGACATAAATTCCACTAGCTGAGTAAGTCTTTTGCAAAACATTTGACTCCAAAGCAGAACAACCATCATCAGTCTAAGGAAGGGGAGCTGCAGATGAGGGTATTTATATGTAGCTGAGATCCAGACACAAGATGGAATGGAAGTGACATGTCTTTAAGCAGGCAAGCTATTAACAAATTGTTCTTCATCGAGGACATCCAATAATCAGATCATCTATAACAAGATAATCTTGCGTGAGAGATAAACTCAACCTTTTTGCCGTGATGAAACAGCTCAGAAAAGTAATAAACTGTTGAAAAACTCTGAACAGATTGGTGTGGGAGCACTGAGTTAAGGCAGATTCTGGCTCACTTGGTATCTCAATACCTGTTGGTTTGTGCTTACTGCTCAGGCACCTTCTGAGGGTGACAGTTTTGAAGGGATCTCTGTTGTTACACTGCAAACGGAGAGAGAAAATTACATTTCCAAGGTGATAATGTTTGAACAGAGTAAAAAAAAAAATACTGGGAAAAAAAATAAATGAAAAACTTTTAATACTATGTAGTTTCAAAAAATAATCTAATTTAAAAATTTAGTAATAATAAAACTTTTCTGTAAATTTTGTATGCACTTCCAAACAATATAACTTTCATCTGATGAACAAACATCTTTGTGGTATAAATAAAATAATGATGTGTTGGTCCTGTATTTTGGTCACAACAATCCCCTGCAGCGCTACAGGCTGTGGGCAGGGTGGATTGAGAGCAGTCTGGCAGAAAGAGACCTGGGGGTTCTAAAGGACAGGAGGCTGAATATCAGCCAGCAGGGTGCCCAGGTGGCCCAGAAGACCAATGGCATCCTGGCCTGGATTGGAAACTGTGTGTCTAGCTGGGGGAGGGAGGTGATTTTCCCCCTGTACATAGCACTGGAGAGGCTGCACCTTGAGTACTGGATGTAGTTTTGGGCACCTCAGTACAAGGGAGACATTGAAGGGCTGGAGCAAGTGCAGAAGAGGGCAACGAAGCTGGGAAAGGGCCTGGAGAATCAATCTGATGAGGAGGGATTGAAAGAGTTGAGGCTCTTTAGTTTGAGGAGGAGGAGGCTGAGGGGAGACCTCATCGCTCTACAACTATCATAAAATCATAGAAGTGTTCAGGTTGGTATAGGCCCCTGGGATCATCTGCTCCAACCATTAACCCTCCTCTACAAGTTCTCCCCTAAACCAAAAGAGATGAGTAATCACAGAATCACAGATTCAGTCTGGCTGGAAAAGACCCCTGGGATCATCAAGTCCAACAGTGTACCCTACAAATTACAGAGTAATCTGTTTCCTTGTTTCCATTAAAGAAAGAATTCAAGCACCCAGCACAAGGCTGTGGAAAGAATCAGTGTCAGTACTAGACTTACAGAAATCAGAATTTCTATTTCCCAAGCTTTCTTCTTATTTTTTGCCTCTTTTTAAATATTAAAATTGGATACATATCCCCTTCTTCTTCAACAAGTAGTTTGTTTGTCATGAGTGTGAATTTTGGTACCCCTTGTAACATCATCCTAATGATACTCTTCATAGAAATAATCCTTTCAGAAGTCAGTATATGCCACAATAACATCCTGCAGCAGTGAATGTCTCAGACAAATGATGCATTTATGTAAGTCGATATGAGAGCAATGGGGAGCTATCACTTCTTTATAGGAATGATTTCCTTATTTCAAGAAAAGCATTACCTTACATTACTAAAATTGCAACTTCCACACAACAATATTTTTCTCTTCCCTGGAAAATCCCACAATAACAGTTTTCTCTGCATTTCCTTCATGTTTTCTTACATATCTTTTGCTAAAGCTAAGGATGTTCGGCATGGCTCCAGTTAACCCCATGAGAAGTAATGTTATTGCCAAGTCACCAGTGATAAGACAGGAGGAAATGGTCTCCAGTTGTGCTGGGGGAGGTATAGATTGGACATCAGGAAAAACTTCTTCTTCACAGAGTGGTCAGGGGTTGGAAGAGGCTGCATAGAGAGGGGGTGAGGTTGCCATTCTTGGAAGGGTTCAAAAAAACTAGTAGATGTAATCCTAAGAAAAAATATTTAGTGTGCAGGGTAAGATTGGGTTGACAGTTGTACTGAATAGTGTCTTGGAGGTCTCTTCCACCCTACAGGGAGAAAATATAAATCCTCAATAAACAACCATTAGGGCACAAACAAATGAAGAAATGGAAATTTCTTGGTGGAAAAATTACTGCACTGGAAAAAGTTGTTTTGATGAAATTTAAATGTTCTTTGGAAACACGCAGATCTTCTCATGTTTTCTGACAGGAATCCGGCAGGACAGCTGCCAGCTCACCCACCTCCCCAACAGCTTGCCTGGCAGCCCTGGGAGACCCAGCTCGTGTCAGGGCTCCCAGCGCTTCCAGGCTTCCCACTGCAGATGTGAAAAGCTTGCAGCAGCCCTGGTTGCTGGCACTGCCAAGCACCCAGTTGTATGGCAGCAAGCCTGGGAGCAGGTTATCAGTTCTTTGGGCAACCTGAGATGCCTCGTTCTGTTTATTGATAGGATTGGGCTTGGTCTGGGCACTTTCGTTCTGGAGTATTTCTTGTTGGCTCCCCATCTTTAATCTCAAGACCCAAAATTCTCATTCTCTGAGAACCTTTTGTTTCAGTGTTGAAGTTGATTCTGCATTAAATCTTCAGGCTTTCCTGCAGAGCCAGAAATCCAGGCTCTGATCTACCCTGAACCTCTCCATTTCTCCGTAGGAAAGCTTTCAGTATCCACCTGGGGAAAACCAGGCTCACACCAAACAAAGAAATGGCTACATCTCAGTGCAATGGTTTATTTAAGACTCTCAGAAAGGCAGGGGGAGAGTAGTACTAACAGTAAAAATGCTTTCTGGGATTGTGATACCTCGGGATGAGAGAGCTACATCATCACCCTGCCAAGAGTAAATATTTCTGTCATATTTTGGTTTTATCACTACACGTCTGTGGGTGGATGGAAGCAACTCAACAGTTTTGTTGCTGTCATATTTTCTTCTTTTTTGTGTTTATTTTTGCTTGAAATGTTTGCACTGAGTTCAGAAACCAGGAGAAGGAGATACCTAAGAGCAAGAGGTTGATTCCATTTATATTTTTGGGTTGCTTATGTTCTTCTTTGCTCTGTTGCTCTTGGATTAATGATGGGTAGGTGTAGCCTGCTGGGACAAGTCACAAAATTTTCAGCTGTAAAAGTCAAGACTTTGTTTTCAGTTGTAAACTCATAATAAATGAGAGCCAGGTGTTCAGTCTTTGGTTTGGCCACTGCTCAGGGCTTGTTGCTTTTAGTTGTGTAACGACGGGATTACTTTGGCTATGGGGTCTGTACAATACCATATATTTCCTCAGCTTCCTCCTCAATCATTAATAAATTCACGAAATACGGGGAAATATATAAATAGCTGCCAAGTGTGAGGCAAATAGAACCTCATTGAATGCAAAGTTATTCTGGTTTCAATATGTATTTCCTTTACACTATCTCTCCTCTTTCATCCTTTTCCCCTTACATTACCAGTCATCTGATTCTCCTACACATAATGTGCCTTTGTAGCTCATTCAAGGTTCTAATAATTCCTCCCGAAAGGATTAAACATTGATAATGGAATGATACTGGTCTCAGATTCCTGCTGCTCTTCCGCCCACTACGGGTTCCCAACGTTGTGTGGGATTTATATTAATCTGTTTCTGCAGCACATCGGAAAAGAACTTCTAATAGCTCTTGTAGATATGAAGAGGAGAGCAGAGCAGATATTAATAGTCTTCTGT
The DNA here is from genome assembly GCA_013400115.1 of Rhinopomastus cyanomelas. NCBI lineage: Eukaryota > Metazoa > Chordata > Aves > Bucerotiformes > Rhinopomastidae > Rhinopomastus > Rhinopomastus cyanomelas. The sequence goes on along the minus strand of VXBP01006365.1, from coordinate 3,476 downwards.
AGGAGAAATGCACTGCAGTACCTTGTTCACATCTGAATTATTCTTTGTAACCAACATTTCATGCAGAAGTAGGTAGTGCCATTGGTTATGAGCAGCAGCCTGGCTGAGATGAATGTTTACAGGTTGTAGAAATGATCTTTACAGATTTAGCAATTCTGGCCATTGGTGGACAACTGTTGAAGTTGCCATTGTCTTCGAGGGAGGTCTGAGAAGATCATTGTCCTTGAGGGATAGATGTAGATTTATTGAGGACTAAGAAACTGAAGATGTCCAAATCTTTGAGGAAGCAAGAAGACAGCTCTGTTAACCTTGCCTGTGTACATGGAGACTGAGCATTGCCTGACCATAAAATCACAGAATCATAGAATCATTCCGGTTGGAAAAGACCCTTAAGGTCATTGAGCGCAACCATCAACACTACTCTACACGTTCACCCCTAAAACAGATCCCCCAAGCTACATCTAAGTGACTTTTAGACTCATCCACGGATGGGATGAGCACTCCATTCCAGTGCCTGACCACTCTCTCTGGGAAGAATTTCTTCCTAATGTTGAGTCTAAACCTCTCCTGTTGAAGCTTGAAGCCCTCCCCTCTGGTTCCTTTGCTAATGACCTGCGAGAAAAGACCAACACCAACATCTCTAAAATGTCCTTTGAGAGAGTTGTAGAGAACAATGACGTCTCGCCTTAGCCTCCTCTTTCTCAAATTAACAGCCCCAAGCCTCAGTCTCTCCTCATAAGATTATCCTCCAGGCCCTTCACCAGGTTCATTGCACTCCTTTCCATTCACTCTAGCATCTCAATGTCTCCCTTGAACTGAGGTGTCCAAAACTGGACTCCGTAGTCAAGGTGAAGCCTCACCAGTGCTCAGTACAGGTGGACAATCACGTCCCTAGAAAGCATATAAAACATCATTCAATTCCTCTGCCATGGGCAGGGACACCTTCCACTAGACTAGATTGCTCAAAGCCGCATCCCACATGTCCTTGAAAACATCCAGTGCTGGACCTCCACAGCTTCTCTGGCCAACATATTCCAGTGTTTCACAACCTTCACAGTGAAGAATTTCCTCCTTAGAACCAATCTAACTCTACCATGTACATAAGAAATCTGTAATATAAGGACAGCCACCCTCAACCATCTGCTGGCCTCTTTTCTCCTGGTATTGTAATGTCAGGGAATTATTATTAATATTATAATATATTATCATTTTAATCAATACATTTTGCAAAATGAGAGCAGCTTTTCTTGTATCTGCAAAACAAAAGGAGCCCGGGCTTGGAATATCAGTAGGAATGTTAAAGATTTAGTTCCTCTGTCAGAACCATGTGGAAAATCTTGCATAGTGCCTGCCTGAGCTTTTGCCTGGCTCTAGCTAACGTTATTAGTCTCCCACATACACGAGCATTAAATTCATTTATGAATATTTAAAACAAAAATTAAAATGTTGACAGTTAAGTGGGAGAAATTATTTGTCATCTACACAGTTTGTCATTAATCAAATAATAGAGCAGGGAGGAAAGGACAGAAAAGCAAAAGAATGATGCAGGTTTTTTCTTCTTCTTTTCTTCCTGTGGCAAATTTCAAAACTTGTTCAGCCCGCCTTCTTCATCCCCACTTCAGCTTCTCTCTTGTCCATTGATTCCTGGTAGCACTGAGGAAAGGTATTTCTAAGTCATTTCTCAAAAGCAATCAATATTTCTTGTATTGTGTTATTCTTAGGAGTGAAGTCTATTTCATTATAGTGTCTGTAGGGAAAACCTCAGCACAAACACATCCAAAGAAATCAAAGAATCATAGAACAGCCTGAGCTGGAAGGTTTGAGCTCCAAAGGTCTTCTTGTCCTTCCCCCACCGTAGGGAGCAGAGACACTTTCAACCAGATCAGGTTGCCCAGAGTCTTGTCCAGCCTCACTTTGAATATCTCCAGAGATGGGGCCTCAACTGCCTCCCTGGGCAAATAGTTCCAGTATTAAAGGCAGAATCATTCCATGGACAGTAGACTTAATAAAGATTTTTCTGGTTGTTGGTACTTCTGCTGCCTCATCCAACAACTCCATGATTTGTTTTCTAGGCCTGAACTCATCCCTTCAGCCTCTTTTTGTTTCTTACATGGAAGTTATCCATTTTCTGGGGTGTTCAGCATTTTCAGCCCAATGTCTTTTCCAAGACCCCACATATCCCTAAGGGAGTAATTTGACATGAACATGTGTGTCAATTCCTGCATCCTGCTTGTAAGCCACTCCTCTAGTGCAGCTGCTTCAGTTAAACCTGAACAACCTAAAGGAAAAGTGGGACTATAAAAAGGCAGAACTTTCTCATTCAAATTGGGCTGAAAACAGTGAATCAGGATGAGATCGACACCATATTTTTCCATAGGTTTTGCTGCTTGTACATTTCTCTCAGTGATATGGAAACACCAAAGAGGGAAAAGTAGAATTCCTAATTAATTCCTAAGAGAAGGATCTGATCTTCCAATTTATATGATTTTAAGCTTTCTTTTTATATATTGCCTTTTGCTTTATTTTTTTATGTAATTGATGCTGTAAGATGATAATAGACATAATTTAAGGGCAAATCTACACCTGGAAACACGAAATAATCAGTTTTCCCTTGTGGAGGGCTTGCTGGGGAATACAATGCAGGGAATCACGAGCAGTTTACCAGTAGTAGTGATATCTGTTTGGCATTTAAAAAAAAAAAAAATCAATTAATTTCCCTCAAAAAAGCTACAATCCTAAAAACAAAAGAAAAACCACAAACAAAACATAAAAACCAGTTTTCTAGAGGACCAGAAAGAAGAAGATAAGAGAAGCTTGCTGGTTCTCATGTTTGGCTGTTTTCAGACAAAGAAAATCTCTGGCAAAATGTTTCGTGAGAGTTTAGTCCTTGGAAAAAAAGTATCAGATGGTCTTATAAGAAAAGGCTGAGGGAGCTGGGTGTCTTGAGTTTGGAAAAAAAGGAGACTGAGGAGTGACTCATTAACATTGATAAATGCGGAAAGGTGTCAGGAGGATGGAGCTAGGTTCTGCTCAGAGACCTCCTATGATAGGACAAGACAGTGTGAGTTAGAACATAGGAGGTTCACATCAATATGAGAAGGAACTTCATGGTGAAGGTGACAAAGCACTGGAACAGGATGCCCAGGGGACTTGTGGAATTTCCCGAGGAGCTTTGCCATTTCCCGAGGAGCTTTGCAGCGGCCGGCAGGGACGAGTCTCGATGCCACATTCAAACCGCGCGGCAGCAGCGAAGCGCCTTCATTTCCCAAGGAGCTTTGCAGCGGCCGGAAGGGAGGAGTATCGGCGCCACTCTCCTTCCAGTATTTAAGGGCAAGAGCCTCCAGGGGAGCACGGTGACTGCGGAGCACGGCAAACAGGAGTAGGCTAACAGGATCACAGAGAGGCAGTTTGCACGGCAGTTCACACAGCAGGGCGCGCAGGCACCGCCTTGTTCTGTTAGGTCGTGTTTCTGTCTT